>DWQK01003158.1:0-11952 GCA_018231225.1 Noctuana stator | reverse complement strand
CTACATTTAAACATGTTTATTAAGACTGATTTTGATTGAAATATACATTACTTAAAATCACATTTTACAGCATTTTTTTTACTGACTGTACCTACCATTTTACTAATTTTGGGATTCGTTATTCGTCGGGAATAAAAAACAATAGGATAATAAACTAATACCGTGGTATTAGTTTTTTGGTATTAGAAAGGAATAGGTCATGCCATAAATCTTTTTTATATACCTACAGTGATTGTAATTAATTGTTGTTAACAGCGACACGTCTGGAGACGCTATGCCGTGATCACACTTGAGCAGACACGAAATGTTTGGTATGTTGGCATCAAATTGACTTCATCACTCATTCGACACCACACTTTGAATAAGTAATTTATTAATGTTTTTTTATGTAAAGTCCAACAGAGTATATCGTCGGCAAATTAGAATTACTTTAGGCCTAATTCGATGACAATTGTTGATAAAATACTGACTGCTGTTCCACCTGCGATTTTTTCCGACATCTTTCTTTATCATTCTTGGTCTCAATTCATCTAATTTACACAAAAGCCTAATGAATAAGAACTTAAACCTCCCTAATGAAACACTCCTTCCATCGGTGAAAACCGTACGATAATCTATTCAGTAGTTTTTGAGATTAACGCGTTCAGTGAGACTTTTATAATTTTAGTTGATACTTGTACTAACTTGTCCGCGACTTCGTCCTCGTGTATTTCATAATTAATTGGACCAAAGAACTTTGCCTCGTCTTTGACCTCCCTAGGGGTAGGATTTCGGAAAATGCTGTCTGATCAGATTCGTACAAAGAAAACACCCTGTCAGTGACGGACTGACTAGTTTTTCGTCATTCAGGACAAAGGACTTCATATTATGTAGAAATTAATATAGGGATTTGAGCTATTTTATATCATAATATCTCTTCTCATGCGGCTTAATGTTTTCCAGCTGAACCTAACTGAGGCTCGGAGACAGAACAGGTTTGAATATTCATAGCGTTCGAGTGGCAACGCCCTCCACACTGTGCGATGACATAATGATTCTATATAGATTTATTGGTTTCAATGCCAATACATATTGGATTTCATCGATATTAACTCGATTACTGCGGTTTGTAAATGCAATTACATTAGTATTGTATTATTAACTTCGATGATTTAGCAGCCGTTGAAAGCTGAGATTAATGAAGTATTTTATTACTTACATGTGATCATTTCGATCCAATTCGTACTACTTAGTAGTTATTCCACAAAGATAACAAAATGCCATCAATCCGTAATGCAATATTAAGTGTTTAACTTAACAAAAGTAAAAACTTCTATATTTTTTTGCATTCAGTGTAATTTAGCAGTGATTTCATACTACTACCATTTTTATAATAAATCGTGTTCTAATGAAAACAAATCGCCACAGTTAGACGCCTTTTTACGCTCTCACGACGACGTTAATGAAAAATGTGGGTTCACTCATACGAGCTTAGAATAATTGCGTTCATACGAGTAAAGTCCTTCAGACGCATAAAGCAACTTTGCACTAGTTTCAATTTATATGTCAATAAGCATTCCAGGCCTTTCTTAGTTCCATATATGGCTCAGATGAACAACTTCGCGACAAGGGCTTTTTATGTCCCCACTGCTGTAGCTAAGTGGAAAAGCAAGCAATAAGTATGTTGCTATCACAAGAAATCTCCTATCAATTATCGCAAATTGCTACTTAGTGTTTATTTCCCTTGATTATATTGTTGATTTATTAGGACCACTTCTTGTGATATTAACAAGGATTAGAGTAACTTAGTATAGAGTTACTTTGGTACCCAACTGGTTGCCTTTCCAGGTGGTAATGAGATTGCAACCTACCATGTTTTTATGCCTGAAAAATAGGTTTATCAACTTGTTAGATACGTCAACTCGCAAATATATAATATATAACATACCTAATGTAAGACTTCTCGCAAGAAACATAGAAAATACAGGTAAGAACAATACTGACGTAGTCTGTTATAGCGATAAATATTTCCTTAAAAAATATGATAATAATGGCGATACACGGTATTACTTACTTTAAAAAAATGATCCATGGTTTAAAAAGCTTGACCTAAAATCAGATACTTGACTGACGATAACTGGTTTAACAAGCGGTTCAAATCTTTAAAAGGATGTAATTAATCA
This sequence comes from Noctuana stator, assembly GCA_018231225.1. Lineage (NCBI taxonomy): Eukaryota > Metazoa > Arthropoda > Insecta > Lepidoptera > Hesperiidae > Noctuana > Noctuana stator. The sequence continues at coordinate 9,790 of DWQK01003158.1, read as the reverse complement.
TTTTGATTCCAATATCTTTGTCTTGAATTGTTTAAGATCACAGTAATTTGCATCAATTACTGACGCGTTGAAAGCAATAAATAAAATAAAGTCTATTGATACTAATTGAGGAATTCATCTCATTAATAATAAGTTAATAATTAGTCTAATTAATAATAAGTGCTTGAGCTTTATACCTTAAAACAATCATAAAATTATTATTGATAATAAATAAAATAAGTAAATAACGCTTCACACTCACAGCCCCACACTAGGAGTTCCTGTGTCGTGGGTGCCATGGACACATACAAAGACAAATACACGAACACCTTTTATTCCCGTCATTTGACCTATTTAACAAAGAAATAAAACAATACAAACAGTGCCTTTGAAAATCCTCAGCGATATAAAGAACTGCAAAGTACTATATCTTCATAAACGTCTTCCTCACTACTCCTATTTGCTACAGTAAATACAAATAGGATAGCGCTTATAAACGCTGTAGCAAATTAAAATAAATTAGTCCCTGGATCTGTGCCATTTCCAACATGCAATCTTACAAGCTAAGGCTTCACTATCTATCAACATCAATAGCACATACTCGTAGGAGTGAAGACCGGTTGGTTCAGGCTTTTAGTAACAACAGGCCGCTAACGGAAGCACTAACAATGATTATCAGTAGATAGACATCAGCTGATTTGATATCTTAAACAATTATCGACAAACCGTACATTGCTGAGGGCGATATCGCCTCAACCGTTACTTATGTGAGAACGGTTTATGGCCAACGGTAGTGTTACATGATCCTGGGTATTAAAGTTCGTGACATTTTGGAAACACGTTTTGATACGATAAAGGCGCTTATGCATTTAAAATGCAATTAATGGAAAGCGTGTAATATGTAACGCTGGAGCAAGACAGATAGGTACTTCGTGTCAAACTGGACAGATTCGGTGCTCGGGGCACGGATGTAATTTTACTGCATGTCGCGTTAATATACTTTGTCAATCGTTACCGTTTATCCACCACAGACTATAAACACTTACAATGTACTCGTAGTGATTAATGACTCGTATATCGATTGCAATTTGGAGCACGAATAAAATGTTAAGTCCGTTGTAATAACCACAGGAGCTTTTAAGCTTTTTAATAAAGTTTATAAGCCAGCGAGAGTTTTTATGAACGTAAGTGTGTATGTGTATCTGTGTAACACTTAGGATAATAATTTAAGACAAGAACAAAAATGAAATTAATTTATTCGGAATTGTTAAGTCTTTGTTGATTGACTTTAAACTTTTCTTTTATACTTAGTAATAATTTGAAGCTAGTTAAATCAATTACACGTATAACTATTTAAAATTTAATTACCTCAAACAACTGAAACATTGCATGACTCAAATTGTTACAACGAAACGTTACATAACTGAGCACAACAACAAAACCGCCCCGGGCAAAATCTAGCTAGCAAAAAATGCCGCATCTGACGCCCGCGTCGCGTTGATTCGATCCACGTTCCAAAGGGACCGGTTATGCGAATCTAGCGAACAAGGATGACTCATCTCATGTACTTACACATGGGCTTTACTTCTATGTATAAAATTTGGATACGGTACTTAATCGAAAATGTCTTAAACGTGAAATTTTAGTCAAGAATTTTTCGACGATTATAAGATTCAACTTACATACTCGTATAAGTACGATTTATGTTTATGATTTAAGATGTATGGTTTTCTTTGCGATAGTATCAGTTAAGAAATACGAGTAAGCTGGTTAACTGGTGTTAATAAGCCGGTCCTTAGTTCCGGTGTCCTATTAAGTTCATGTCTTAAATAGCTCATACCGTATATAACATGATGTACTATAGGAATATCTTTGAGTTAATAAAGAGTCAACATATTATATAATACAATTTTATAAACTGACATCGTGAGACCATAGAAAATAAATTACGTACATCAACGTATAGGACACTGTTCGTAGATGACAAGTATTTCAGCTACAAGTCAAGTATAACTTTCATACTAAAACTCCTACGCCCTATCACAATATTCATATTAATTTCATAAAGTGTTTGGTCCTAAGTGTCTAAACACCTACGCACAAATCACTGAATTAAACGTGCTTAAGTTATAAATTACAGTAAAACAACTTAATAAATCACTAATTCAAACAGACTACATGAAATTCTAATATCCGGACTGGGATCGATTCGTATTAAAATCACATTGAATTAATTTGACAAGATACCAAAATACTGAGATTGGAATTGGAATTTATTTATTTCCCAATTTGATTATTACGCAAATAGCATTGCTATTCAATATCGATTATTGTAAATGTCCGATAAAGATAATTTTTATGTTTTGTTGACTTCATTCTTTGTACTCTCTATTTAAAGTTTGAATTTTAATTTGTGACAAGATTTCGATTATAACAGCATTAAGTCACTAACACACTGATAAGTAAATAAATAAATACGCAATAAATTTTACTTCAATTTATACTTAGAACAAACTTTTGGTGAAAAGCAAATAAGAACGACAAGTTTCAACATATTGCAGATATCAATAAAGATATATTTTTACAATTAAAAGATAATAATATATGGGTTGCCGTATACCATAAGCACCATGTTCGATCATCGATAAAGAGCACAATCATATGGCGCTTGTGCCCAGTAATTAGTTGACACGTGTACTGCATTGGATCGTGAGGCATTTAATTAGGAATCAATTAGTTTTGTTTGCAGTATTATTAAGCATTGCAATGATTTTGTTAGAGGTGCTTTATGATATGCATTTTTGTGAAGGTGCTTGCTTTGTAATCTATACTAATATTTCTATAGCTGAAGAGTCTGTTTAAACAAACGCGCTAATCTCTGGAACTACAAGTCAGATTTGAAAAATTCTTTTTACGTATGATAGCTACATTCATGAAGAAGGTTATAGGCTATCAAGCATTACGTAACAATTCTAAACGCGGGTGAAACCGCAGGGCACAGCTAGTATGTGGATATATTTTTATTGCAGAAAATATTTTATAACAACAGGCATATTTACGTGTTCGAATCTCATCTGATGTAGTCTAGGATGTAGAACATAATTATACAGACAGACACAGACAGAGCAAGCCTGAAAGAGATCGCTATCGGCGATAAGTCCGCCTTTTGCTTACACTAGGTATATTATTTTGTTGTTGTATATGATTTTCGGTCAATATTACTGACTTTTAATGATAATAATAATTATTTACTTATAATAATTTCTGTACTAGTGGTTGTGGGGAGAGACCCGCGCCCAGCAGTGGGACATAAAAAAAGTTGAAGGTAATTTCTTTACTTTAATATTTATTAGGTACTTACCCGTACCACAGAATAAAATGAGCAATAAAATCACTTATAAAATCTATAGAGAATTTTGTAAAAGCATTCGCTGCGGCGACATGCTGCATATTTTTCTGGATCATAGGTATAACTTGAAAAATACCGTTCCGTATAAAATATAGTCAATACAGTCAAGAAATTGATTGAGGTTTCAAAATTTAAGAAAGTGCAGAAACCCTGTTAACCTCAAAGTAGCGGAACACTTTTGTTTCAGTCGGTTAAATCTCATTTATGAATTAACATGCTTATTATAATTATAACTGGCATGCGATGTGAAAGATATGAGGTTATATTAAAAAAATATCTTTAAAATAATAGTGAAGCAAGCCTTTCAGTAAGGTTAGTTTATGTTAGGGGGTTGCGAATGTTAGACTTCATTTGAGGCGACCATTTCAGTACTCATGAGTAGCAACGCATCTATTTACACGACTTCGCTTTTAACCTAACTGGTTCAAATTACGGAGGCTAATGCAGCTAAGTCTAAATTGTAATGATAATAATAAAGTTCCGTGTTTTCCGTGTATACAATTAAACCAGTATCCTCAGGCAGAATTTCGTGAAAACATACAGACACACATAACATGGTTCTTCTGAGCGGCCGTCAAGAATTACTCAGTGAGCTGTCGCGACAGGTTATACAAGTTCGTTTCCCCTCGGACGCGAAACGGGTATATTTAGGGGTCCGTGCCTCGTGCTAGTATAACGGAAACCATCACATTTGCATGTAAGGTTAGGATAGATATAGATACCATATAGTGTTAGGAGAGAGGCAGTTTTGTTGTTGTGTGCAGTGTTGAGAGAAATCCTGCCTTGTTTGCTGATGGTATTTGAAGTTGAAATTGACCACAGATTAAATAATAAATAGTTACGTTGAATAATTTTTTTTGTTTTGGCCTTTTTACAGTTAATATTTTTTTAATCATAATCTCTGTTTCATGTTTTTGGTTATATTTTGAAAGAAGCTGATGAAATCAGAAATTGTTTTTAAAAAATAACCTATAATAAATATTATGTTCTCTTTACCCTCCTTATGATTGTATCTTTATCGTCAATCATTACTAACACGATAAATATTAAATATACCTATACCTAGGATACCTATTTTAATTCAAAACTAAATTCCTAGAAATAAAATTCCAGAACCCACAAACACTACACTACGAAAGGTACTTAACGCTTTGTTATATCTTAATTCAAACCGTAATTTTAGGTACACTCGTTGAAACCACTCATTTATTTTATCTACATCTCATTTTCCCACGAGCTTGACTCACATATATATATGTCTATATTCATACATTAGTATGAAGTCGTCTCTGCAGTAACAATGCTTATTACGCAAGGAAGTAAATTCTGTAATAAATCAGAGCTATATAAGTTTAAAATGCTTTATTGGCATTTAATAACACAAAACAATGACAGATCGCGGGATACCGATCTCAATAAATCATACTAATAATAACATGATTGCCATCGAGATATTATAGATGGACTGTATCAAGATACACATAATACCATGGTTTTAGGCTTGACATAGAAAATATTAAATGAAAATTAATTATTTAAATGAAACTGAAAAAAATTAAACATTGACAATTACATCTATTTATATGAGATACATTAGTCTGATATAATATTACATCTACGAGTATCAGGCCTAAGCTATACTGAATAATTTGTTAATAACTTGTAATTTATACACTAGATTTTAAAGGAGTGCCGAGAGTTTTTTTTCGCCTGCTTTTTTCTCCCGACCTACCTTACGCAAAAGGGCGCCTAAAGCCGATGTACCGTATTATTTGACGTTCATCCAGTGTATAGGTACGTACACCTTATGATGAATAAAAAATTTTGAATTTTGAATTTTGATAGCATTTTTCACTTTCACGGCATTCTACGGCATAGATCGACTTTTTTTCCTAATAAAATGTATAGAATGTTTGTGTATTTAAAAAAATTAACAAATCAACTTTGATTCCTACAGAACCCGTTTAATAAAACAATTGATAAGAATAATGAGAAACGCTAAAGAGCTTACATAAATCATCATCAACACTCGCCAGTGTCGGTAGTTGGTTTCATGCAATTAAAAAGATAACTATCCGCCATATCCATCAATATCCGATGATGAAATACAACGGATAATATTATGGGAGCAGTAATAGATATCCTTCAATACTAATAACAGGGAAACAGGTATATGAAAGCATAAATAGTTTAGTGCAGACAGATAAATGGAATAAGTAATATTAGCATTGCCAGCGTATCGGTTGATATATCTTAGAGGATTTAATATGCAAGGGAATGCAGTGTAGAGACAGTTTCAGTAAATTAAGGAAGAATGCTGGAAGGTGATATCAAATTGCTTTATGATTACTTTTTTGTTATAAACTTTTTTTGTTATGTAAACCATAACAAAAAAGTTCAAGCGCCTCAATTCATAAATTCCTTTTTTTTATAAAAAGTACTTAGTTATGTAGTAAAATTAGTTATGTTCGACAAACTTTAACCATCGGTAGGTACACAGTCTTAATCTGCTGTCAAATGTCTCTTGTTGTCTTGAAAGCATGATTTGCGTAGAATTTAACATTATGTTAACATAAAATGTCAAACTTCCTTTTAGAATAGTACTATGTCAAATGAAGGTTTTATGTTTCTAATAGGCTATGCTTTAGAAATTGAAATAGATGTGACAAACCTGTTGTATTAGTGTGTTAAATACAATTTTGATGAACGTTTTAGAAGCCGGAGGTAAGTGCAACTGCGGAAGTGCCAACTTCACACCCACATCTCCCATAAAGTGAATACATTAACTATTTGGACAGGACGTAACGGAATTATTTCTGTCAAACTTTATGTATCGAAGATCATGTATCATCAATGTATTGATGTACAATCTCAGAATGCATTTCCGGCTTAACCAGAAACCACTTCATTGAACATAATAAAATTTATCTTGCTAAATTCCCTTACCAAAAACCATAATCCATTGTTGACGTTGTTTGATTAGTAGGTACCTGAAAAGAATGAATAAATTGTTAGTGAATCCACCGAGAATAAAAAGGAAGAAAGAAAAGTTTATTTAATTAAAAAATACAAAATAATCATAGATAACAGTAACGAAATTTCCAATTAAACGATATATAGGTACAATATACGCATAGCTACAATATTATGATGCTATTATGTTATGTACTCAAGTTTTAATAGATAGATTCTCGTACCTAATTATCTGTTGCCTGTTAAGTCTAGCTACTAAATAAGGTGCCTTAATTGAATAGGTATTTATTTTCGTTCGTTGTCGTACAAGCATCATTTCAATTCTGATGTTAGACGTTTTGACACAGATCCGCCCACTAAGTACTCGTAATAGTCGCATCACCTACGGTTTCTTTAGGACGATTTGCAAGACGACTAATATATTTTTCCGACTTCAAAATGACGAGGTTCTCAATTCTGTATGTTCCTTTTTTATAAATAAAGGCCAGAAAACGAACTAAAATGTAGGTATGTGTATTATTGTGTACATATGATTATGTCTTATGAACGTTATAGCGTCATATTATTATTAAAGTTTTAGTTTTAATTTTTTGTTCATTAATACAAATATGATCCATAGCTGCTAGCGCAGTCGTAGTTAGTCAGTAGGGAATTTATTAAATTAACTTAAAATGTTTAAAGGCAATAATAGCCTAATATAGGTATTAAGTAATAATATTTAGGCATGGCCCACCGGTAAAAAACTTGAAACATGACTAGATGAAAAAACACTCTTAAACAGATAGCAAATACGAGTACTGGACATATCCAGTTATAGTCGTTAACACAGTTGTCTGTTAACAGAATATAGTCACAAATGCATTTCACATTACACCTATAAAGTCTACAAACTGGCTAACACTTCACGCATCATACCACGTCTAACGTGGACTGGAAACATTCGAATTTTGGCTAACTTTACCCCGGAATACCAGTCTTGCCTAGCACCAACGCATTCAAAAACCATCTGTATTCCCCTGTAATAGAAATGAAAGTCGAAGTAAATCAGGTTCTATTTTCTAATGGCTAAGAACCCTGAAGGCGTGAGAATGACCGCCAAACAGTACATTACGGATTCTCTACAGCGCATCAAAATGATCTATTCTCGGTTGGAATCAAACTTATAGTGACGACTGTGTTTGATATTCGTATTCCGGTTTGGCAGGCCGAGTGTGTGAAAACCATGTTGAGAACGATTGTATCGTGCTTGAGTTTGAAATCAGCTAAGCACTGTGTATGTAGAACTTCCTGCTAAAAAATTTATTCGAAATCATACTTAAATTTTGGAGCCACCGAATTTACCTATTACTACCACAAACGTGTCGAGGATATGGGAAAAAGGGCTATCATATCGTGAGGAGTTGTCGAAGCGAATAAAATTTTCAGACACTGTTTATTGTTCTCCATAAATTTAGGACCCAACGATTGTAATACAAATAATACAACCATAAAAGTACCGAGGGGACTGGGCTCAATTCGCTAAAATTCTGCTGTAACACTAGAACACTAAACGCAAGAAAGAAAAGACTATTCACAGGAAAATACAAACCGAAAGGAGGGACATCAATATGCTACAAAATACAATCGTTATCGCTTCAAACCAATTAGCGATAAGAATATAATGCGGCACGCAACTTCCTTAACGAAGGAAAGCCCGCATCCGACCGGAAACCAAGCACCGGGGGACCAGTACAACTGCGATACCGGTGCCTGGGGGGGTCTAGTCTATAAATCCATAAGCTTATTTTCTTATACACCAAAGAGACAGACACTACGGAACTGTACTCATTAGATTTAATTTCTTTTATTAACAAGTAATACTTTTAAAGAAATTAAATTTAACAAATGAAGAGCTAGTACTTTTTTGAGGCTTTGTCTGCACAGGATAAGTATTTCGAGCAATTCACACAATATCTTTATAAATTGTAGTCCATTAGTTATTCTAATGTATAAGCTATATTACTGTAAACATTCATTGACATCCATTCAACAGATTTTACCTCAAAGTGTAACAAATCCTTACAAACTTTCGCGTTTATATTATTAGTAGGATATTTAGAAACCACTCCAAAGTAGTGATTAAACATTTTTATTACAAGCTACTTAAATCCACATCAGCAATTGAAAGTAGAATCTATTCGGTTAAATCTTTCATTCTTCCACAAGCGCGTTCAATAGAAATGACCGTATCTTCATGAGATCGGAGACTACAGAGCAGGAAAGGCGGTGATCTTTGGACGGAGCTACAAACGTAGTATGGACAGAATAGACCCCTGGAACCATAAGCCGACACTAGTATTAGTTAGCGGTTACGATTACGAACAGAACGGTATCGCCAACTTCTAACATCCATGCTACCTGACAGTAAAATTAAACGTTCTACGTTCTACATCCCGGGTTCGATCCTCGGCAGGGCAGAAATTTAAATGATGAATTTAGATTTCGGTCCTCGGTCTGGGTGTTTGTGTATTTGTCTTTGTGTGTGTCCATGGCACCCACGACACAAGGAATCCTAGTGTGGGGCTGTGAGTGTGAAAAAAAAAGTTTCATTAATATTCATTCAGTAGTTTTTACGTGAAAGAGTAACAAACATCCATCTATCCATACTTACAAACTTTCGAGTTTTTAATATTAGTAGGATACTTCTATACTAAAAATATAAAGCTGAAGAGTCTGTTTGTTTGATTGTTTGTCTGAATTCGGTAATCTCAAAAACTACTGGACCGATTTCAAAAATTCTTTTAGTGTAAAACAGTCCATTTATCGAGGAAATAGGCTAACAAGCGTTACGTTGTATTTCTTAACGCGGGTGAAACCTGCGGGCACAGCTAGTAAATAATAATTACAATTCGCGTTACGTAAATAACCGATTTCAAATTATCGCGCACATACTAAATGCAAATTTGCAAATTTTTCTCATGGATGCCACTGGCAGAACCGGACCAAATTTATATAGGACCAAACGAGTAACACCAGCTTTCAAATAAAAAAAGAATCATCGAAATCCGTTCACCCAGTTGAAAGTTATGAAACCAACATAAAAAAAATTCAGTCGAGAATTTCCTCCTCTTTTTAAAGTCAGTTAAAAGTAAGCAAAAACCGGGGGGCACAGCTGGTTTTTATTATAAACTAGAATACGCTTCAGCTTATTACTTGTAGTTGGATACAACAAAGACCTTGGGGATGTAAGACGATCTGATGGCTCACTTGAGATTCCGCTACCAGCCATAAGTAATTTGAGTATTTTTTCTTATAATAAACCTAAATCGTTGTCGGTTGTAAAAGTTGTAGGTGGTAGAACTTGTATTGACCTGGGAAGTACCACCGCTGCACCCATGTCTGCCGTGAAGCTAATGAAGCAATTCAGTTGTGTTTCGGTGGAAAGGTGCA
>DWQK01003157.1:0-11952 GCA_018231225.1 Noctuana stator | reverse complement strand
ATTTTAAAGGAGTGCCGAGAGTTTTTTCCGCCGGCTATTTTCTCCCGACTTACCTTAGCCAAAAGAACGCCTAAAGCCGTTGTACCGTGTACCGTGTCATTTGACGTTCATCCAGTATGTACAAATACCTTAATATATGATGAATAAAATTGTTTTTACTTTTATTATTAACTTTGAAATTGGGCTAAAATAAAAACTATGCAATGTTACAAAATGTGATATTTTGTGACATTTCGTTACAATTACTGAAATATATTTTTTGTATGTTTTTTTAGTCAAATACAATTAAAATTTATGCATTTGTAAAATGTAATGTTGTTTGAACATAAAACTGAATCTGTTATGCATTTCCGAAACGAAATCAATGAATATGGATAGTTTTATTGGTGAAATCGTATGTTCATTCATAAATCTGTTCCGTTGTGATTTATATTGTTTGGGTTTTAATAGGAGTAGTTTAAAGATATTTATTGGCTACGTTTTTTGAACATTATTTTAGGTAAAGGCAAAAAATATAAATACATAGGGTTAAATCTCTTCTATTTTAAAACTCAGATCGAATTCTATTACTACCTATCCACCAGAAAGTTTGCGTAATGCGCTCTCAGCAAAAATATATTTCCTCTCTGAACACAACCTTACTGAAAGGAGGTTTCAATTAATTTTATGACAACACCTCTGTAATAACTTGCGTGACGTTGCAAAATTTGCTTTTTGTTTGGAACTTTCGCACAATAACTTTGTGACTAAAACAGAGTTTATATTAATAAAATAACAATATAGGTAATTTTTATAAACGACTTCTTGTGTTGCAACACATTTTTATTAAAATTATGGGATTTTCTCCAGTATCAACATTAACGTTTCTGATTATTATTTTGTATATATTATAAGGTATATAAAGCCTAGGTAGTTTATTACTAGAATATATTCTAAGGTATTCCCTGCGGCAACTAAAAGAAGGCTTTGATATTTGGTACCTCGACCCGTCGTTCTAGTAACCCCGGGAAGGAATATGTGACCATACACCGTCACGAAATATTCGTTCATTGGGAATCATTTGAGCCACGAATAGTGCAGCTCGGGCTAGAACCTTAAATGTTACAGGTATTAAGTGCGTATACGATAACTTAAAGCAATCTCAACTCTATTTCATGGTTTATAAAGTTCAATTTCAAGTAATGGTATGGAAATATTTAGAGTTCTATCGCAAAAGTTCGACAATATAGAGAATTCAAGAGGTAAATAAACAAAACGTACCTAAGTACAAGTTTGAGTCAAGTCATGAAAATCTCCAATCTATATTAATATATAAAGCTGAAGAGTTTATTTGTTTGTTTGTTCGTTTGAACGCGCTAATCTCTGGAACTACAAGTTGGATTTCTTTTTGTGTATGATAGCTATATTCTATCAAGGCTATCAAGCATTACGTTACAATTCTTAACGCGGCTGAAACCGCAAGGCACAGCTAGTCTTGAATAAAATCTTTTAAAGAATGACGCTTTCATAACAATATTACGACTATTAAATGTCTATTTAACTTTTTGTTTAGATTTTTTAATCGAATCTTGTTCTTGACAATGAAAAATCGTTACTCAAAATGCTAAGAATAGGTGATTTCGACAACAATTTCTAACATCTGTTTATTCTGAATGTAAGTCACATAAGTTACAGAACAGACAAACACTTAACAAATTTTTAGAAGATAGAAATATTAGATAGTTTACAGGCTTGGTTTAAGTCTGTATTCATATTTAATACATTATGAATATAGGTACATTAATATAGACAGAACCATAGAATTATCCTATACTATCAATTTATTATATTTTAAGCTTAACCAAGCTTAGCACAAATCTCTTAAGACCGATAAACTTGATTGATTGCTATGATCAATGTTTAAACTTAACGGAGCATAAAACTGAATATCGAGGCATTATAAACCGATTAAAAGTACATTTAAAATGAGTAAAGGTACCTACTGGCTGTCTATCAATGGTGTTCAAGGACCCCAGAGTGTCCTGTATACGATATCTTGGTAATTTAATAAGGTAACTACGTACTTTACAACCAAAGACATATACTCGTATGTAGTCTGTGTTTGCAGTAATGCACGATAAGGTATATTGGTGTGTATTCCTTCATAGGAAACATGCACATGCAAAAAGAGAAAATTAATACTAACAGATACATTACCAATATTAATACCTACATTACTCCAGAACGAAGCAATCCATATACTATGAGTTATGTTGACTCTGCAATGTTTACATGCTCTGGTACGGAGTTATTTTATCTAGCTTAGTAATAATACACTAGCCGTTCTCTGGAGTGTTACAAAAGGCTCTCAGATAGATATAAGTTTTCTTACGATGTTGTAATGATCACTTTTGTTAACGCATGTTAGAAAAGATGTCATTCACCTTAATGTGAAAATGTCAATGTAATTATGTCCTATAAAATATAATTACATCAAGTAACTAAAGTACCTCAATCAACGTAATGCCGCTAGACCTCTTCACGAATAACAAAATAAAAAGTCTCCTCTCAAATGCGAAAAATATGTTTTCGCCAAAAAGAATTCCAGAGTTATTTCCCTCGCGAAGATTTAATTTTCATTCTCGATTTCTAAGACGTTCAAATTAGATTTTCAGCTCTTTAACATGCGATATCCGGGAGAGGCGTATATAAACAAAATTACGTGCGAAATCAATTTTATTTAAATTAAATCTAACGATTAACTTTCGTTCAATTGGGTACATTGAAAGAATGAAATGGTGTAGATATGAGTATGTTGTAAAAATGCCGTTGATTTATGGAGCTGGTAATGAGATTAGGAGACTTGCCATCCCCAAGTCATTAATCAACCAACGGTATAAGTGATTGATTGATAAAACCACTGAAGCATGATTGATATTTACATAGCCTCTCGTATTTGTATAAACGTAATTAAGAAAATGGATAAGGTACCATATATGAATACAAAAAGGAAACCGCTGTGTGGCGTAGAAACTTTGCTATATTTTCATAACATTTAATTGTTATTAATTTGTTTATTATACATGGGATATAATATATGGGATTATTATTTGAACAGACACTGTGACCAATTTTAACTATTAACAGATTAAATATATGAACAAAAATAGAAGAATAAAGAATACATAGTTTGATTTTTCATGTTGAAACTAATAAATAAATAGCTTAATGAAAAAAATATGTTTAAAGTTTTAAAGGGATAAATAACTTCAATATCGATCCTTATATTACATATATTATATATTTTTACTAACCGTTCAGAATGAACAATGAAATTCCATTCCATAGAAAATATTCAATATCTGCCAAGCTTTTGTTCTGAATTCATGAAATTTCCTGCGATGGCAGTTTCGCTAGATTGCACATTCTGATGTTTAGTGGCGTTGAAATCTGTTATAGGTGATATTTGATATTCGAATTTCCCTCAAGGCTATTTTGAAGTTATTGTGGTTATTTCTAAATCTATTGTATGCTATTTTACTTTTGGATAAACGTTGAAGTAGACGAGTTATCAAGAGTAAGGCCTCAGGCCGCGTCGGAATCATGATACCCATTTCTACGGCAGAAATTATTGTACTTGAGAGCAAAATGGATGTAGATAGACTTTAACAGGTGAGCATTTCAGAATTAACAAAACTTTAATATTAACGGCGCAAATTTTAATTGGACGAAATGTTATAGTTATCAACTATAACATCACAGCTCTACTATTGTGTACTACATGATGTCAGGCATGTTTAAAGGCATTAAATACAATTAATAAAGATAAAAGTAACAAAAGTATGACTTATATAAATATTTACATTCGAATATAGTAGATAATCAGTATTCACACGCGCTGTAGGCGCTTTCACATACGTTGTAGAAGCCCATATTTTTTGTTAGCTGGTAGGCTTGTCTGCAAAACTTGCCAACTTCGTAGTAATAATTTACTCTCATAATTATTCTCAAACCTACATAAGAACGATAAATTCAAAAATGTCGAAAGTGATATGAAAACATTAAAATTTGACACGTTCTTACTCGCTCTCAATCGGTATATCTGTATGAAGCTGGCTGGTGTCCCGCCGTAGCTTTTCGTAGCGCTCTCACAGCACTGAGGCTTAAATAAAATGACAGCTATTTGATGGGCTAAAACTAGTGTTGACAAGTTAATGATCGGTCACAATGCCTCGTTAAGCTTACCGCCTAATTTACATTATGCTGGCACAATCTGTACTGATTAGCGCGTAAATTCGTCAGAAGCAACAATGCATGTAGTAATTGTAAACCGTGGCATGGCATTAGCACAAAACATGTCATTTGGGATAATTAATAAATTAATAATACAGCTGACACAGCAAACTGTTTGCAAAATTGCTGTAATTTACTGAATTCGTATATGCTTATTTTTTTGTGTAATAGTTTCATTACAAACTGTATATTATACAACTTTTCAATGGACTTCAAAAAAAGGTGGTTCATCCCGAGGTCAGATTTCAGTATAGTCCAGTTCTGACAATAGCACCCATGAGAAAACCAGCAACAATTTTGAAGTGGGTTGTTTTCCTAACGTGAGTTGTAATCATTTAGTATGTAAAAACATTACTACTGTACCACAATGGAAAATCATTTCTCATTAAATAAAATGTCAATTATGTAATTTTCGACGAAGACAAAAAACTTGCATAATTTCCGTGGTCCTTGAATAAATCTCTCGCTTTTCGCTCAATGTTACGAATGAAGTTGGAAGCATTCAGCAGATACAAACATCTGTAGGGAATGGCAGTTCAATAGAAGCACCGAGTCGTGTTGGCAGCCTGCCAAGCATCTAAACGTGGGAGGGAAGGCAATTATACGATATCAGAGCCTTTGGTAATTTCTCTTACACAATTTATTAGTTTTTGTCGTTAGCTACTAATTTAGTATCTTGGTCCCATTTTCCACATGTGTTTCGCCAGCAACTATATTGTTGCCTCTATCTTAATCTATCAATTGATATAATACACATTATTAAATAATGTCCCCCGCCACGTTGTATGTTTGAACGTGTTTAACTCAAAAACTACTGAACAGATTCTATTACGATTTTCGTCTTTAGATGGAGTGATTATTGAGAAAGGTTTAAATAAATTAAAAAGAGAAAGGTAATTGTTGACAATGTCAAAAAATGCTTGCTAAAAGGCAATATACTTTACTAATTCATCAGCATTTCTCTTTAGTGCACAATCACTCACTATACACTACTATAAACAATTTTTTATAACGATTGACGAAAGTGATAAAACGTCACATAATTTACTTCCAGAATGCCTACAGATCACTCTGTAACCGTCACCAGTTACGATCGACTCTACAATTCCCGACATCAGCCGATCATCTCCCTCTTAAGCTCGATGTGCATTATTCACCGCCGAGTACTGTAAGTGTAGGACAAAACTGGTTCGGGGAAGCACAAATAGTATTACCGGGTCATTTTGGCGCGCTGCCAAACTCAGTTACAGGATATTATGCGGCGTCATGTCCGCCTCACGTGAGGATATTCCTACAATTCTTGACGCCAAATTTAATGTTATATATGCAAACTTTGCAAATTTTCTTAACACGAGTGGATTTTTTATGGGAAACATTACATAAACTTATACGAAGCAAGATAACGAAAGAATTTAAGGAGGATATTGATAAACATTAAGGTAATATAATTGTGAATGATAAAAAGGAATTTACGGGCTAACTAAGTTTTGTCGTGGGAGACGTTTAATTTTAACCTTTAAGCAATTACTTTTTTGAGAATTATTCAAAGAACAGTAATAGTTTTAGCCCCTTGTTATGTTATATTACGTGTTGTTTTAAGGTATTTTTTTAAAATTACAACAAGTGATATACAAAGGTCGCTACTTACGTATGCCATTAGTGGCGTCTACGATCTCAAACGGAGAATTTAACGTTACGAAACTGTATGCTCAATTGAGTTACCAGCTATCTTGGCCAAAAGCCAGCTTCACTCGTAGTCCGAAGACATTATGCCACATCACGGCCGCCAGGTGCAGGCTTACCTAAGTCTTAAGTATTTGAATTAATGAATTACGAGTATATTGTGTTTTATTCGAGACAACAATTTATAGGTACATACTTTCAAAACCACGAGGGATCTGAATTTTATTTTACAATTTTTTGGAAAACTTACAGCTAGCTTACAGTCTAGAGTACATGGCCAATTACAAGTTTCCATTTATAGTTGATAAGTCGAATAGGTTTTAATTAATCTTACTTATAAATTTGTTTGTATGAAGTTGATCACCCGTGATTTTGTTATCAATTATTTTTAATCATGTTGAATGTTACTGTAGGTGTTGTAAAGTATACCTATAAGTGACTGGCAAAGTATGAAAACCGTTAGTTTATAATCTAACAATTGAAGGACCCGACAGTTTACAAACTGACGATAAATTGTACACTTAAACCAAATCAACGGCCCATTCAAGGATTTCTTGTGTCGTGGAGTCCATAGATACACAATATCACAAACACGAAGAGATATCTACAATCTACATTATATTCATTATTCACTACAGTACAGTGGTTGTCAAATGATTTTCTAAATGTGCACTTACCCTACTCTATTTAAAAAGATTAACAATAAAGTTTGTTAACTTTCGTCGGTAGTTATGTTAAACGTCCTTGTTTAAATGAATACGTGATATTGTAATACAGAAATTATAGAGGTTTCAACGAACTAGTGAAAGCTTAATTAGTGGAGCGGTGTAGTGGAAATGAAGCGCCCTAAATCTGTCGGTTTTCCGGTTAAATCGTGGAGGGATTCCGGATGAAATAATTTCGGATGATTTGCATCCTAATAACTAAACAAGTACAATTATAATTTAGCTTAATATATAATTTCTTTAAATTTTTTTTGGAAAGTTTTTTTAAAATTTGATTTCATTAGATGAATATTCCTTTAAAAATTTCACTTGTTCGGGTACAAACAGTTATTGACGTGTGAAGAGAATTTTTTTATTGCTGGAAGATAACTGTAAAGTATGGAGACAATATCGTCGCCATCACTCCCAGGAGGGACACAGGAATGAGAAACTTTGACCTGGTTTTCCGCAGTTGGCTATTGGATACAAACGTTATGGGAAAAAACTGCTCCAGTATGAGAATTTTTTATGATTTTCAACAAGCGACGTAATAAAATGCTCGCCGTCAATAATTTTTACGTAACACCTGTATAGCTTACCTGTGCTTCACATTATAAGTTACGCCTAATAGTTAGACTGTATTTTGAAGTTATCTCAAAGAATCGGATTTTTATTTAAAATCACGATTTCTTTAATATCAGCTAAACCATTGAATATTGTTGAACATACATGGGGGTCCAATCGATAGGTATTGAGGTCCTCTACCCCTGGGAAGCCGTTGATCCACTACCTCTGTTACACCCTGTATGTAGTTAGCATATAGATATCGGTTGTTTTATATGGTATACACACAGTGTGAAAAATATCCTGTTAAAAATATTTAAAGTTTAAAAATATCCAGAAGCACACAAGAAAATTATACGATAAGAATGGGTACCTAAATATATTGCAATGCTTAGCATTGTCTCGCTACGAAACTGTAATCCGGTTTCGTTGTCATTACGCTTGGAGCTAAATGCATTCAGCACACAACAGTAAACAGAATGGCGGACTCGCTTCGCATTGTCAGTGCGCGGCTGCAATAAACTCGCGAGGAGAAAGTCGCTGAAACCACGCGTTGTATATCGTCAACAAAGTTTAAAGTTAACCTTATTTTGTATACCTACTCGTACTTACAAATCGAATCAAATTCAAAGTCATTTGTTTGCACTAATATAGTTAATTAGTTATACAAAGATTATACAAACCAATATTACCGATCAGTATTGCATTGTTACACTCCTAAGTTATCTAGTTACTAGATATTTTCCAATCAGTTTCAAACGCAAGATTTAGTTTTCTAAAATGTGCTAAGTGCAGTAAGTACAGTTTGCTGTTAATGTAAGTTAACGATTATAGTGAAGAAAAGTCGATAAAGTTGTATGAAAATTTATTGACACCTATTTTTTTATTTCTTTCTGTATTAAAATGAAAATTTAATACGCTGCTATTTATTGCAAAAATTCAATTCGTGAATAAGCGCAGAGAACAGAAGTTACCTAAAATAGAAGCACTAAGAATATTCGATGAAATTGTGTGCTCTAGCGTTATATGTGTTGTTTTATCACATTCTCAAGACTGTATATAAGCTTCTTTGCATTCTTGTGTTCTACGATATCGCGATTTTTTATTTAAGTAAGCATATATTAGTTTTTGTAGGACGGATATGATATCTTGAACCATGCAGACATAAGTACATAATACTGAAGCAGTAACCGCAAAATCGACGAACGGAAAATCAGCATTTTTGTAATAATATAATAAGACAGTCGCGCAGAACCAACGTGTGCAATAGGCTTTATTTGCCTATTTTCAATGTTAATATAGGAGTTAAAGGGTTCAAAATTTGCTACTGATTGTGATAAAGCTCATAGAAAGTCATTTTGAAGAGCAAGACCAAAGAATATCTCAACGACTTAAAAGCATCATAATTTATGCAGGAAGATGTGAAAATGCATTTAACTTGAGAGTGACAATGTTGCAAAATAAAGGTAACACCGGGCCGTGAAATTATCAGGCGCCCCTCGTAAAACTGTCTATCGTATATTGTTTAGACAAAGACAAAACAAAAATTAACTTGAACCCAGCGATTAAGCGTTCCACTTTCAGCTTGATTAAGGACACAATTTATAGTGTCGCAATCGCGAAATATATCCACCAGTAAATTAGAACACAAAAAGTAGAAATTACCAATGTAAAATGTATTAAAACCTTAATTTCCTAGACAATATAGGTATGCATTGAACAGTGTTTTATTCCAGTTAATTACGACTTGTACAGGCAAAGAGATATCGCGGAACAAATTAATTGTGTTTCCTTTCTAATTGGAGACAGAAACCCGGTCCGCAATACTCGTAGCTTTTAATTAAATGTTTGTATTTTGATACTGTCAACAAAAATAAATTAAACATCTTTAAACCTTCTGAAGTATGGCCGTGTCGCCTGTTTTGTCGTTAAGTATTATTATAATATAATACATTGTACATTATAATACATTGTTAGAGATGTTTGACGAACCCATCCTCATTTTTAGATATAATTACGAACTGGTGTTACGAAAAATACACATCCTTAAATTTAACACATACTTAAATTTAAGACTTATATGATTTGGTCATGGATGCCTATGTCAGAACTGGACCACATTAAAATGGGACCAAACGGGACGTATCAGCTTTCAAATAAAAGAAATTATCCAAATTCGTTCAGGAAACAAAAAAAAAATACTGTCGCATTGAAAACCTGCTCCTCTTTTTGAAGTCGGTTGAAAGGTCAAGGTGTTTTGTTCGGTTGTTGGTAGGAAATGCGACTAAATTGTTAACTTATAAATTAAGGGTTGTAATAATTCTTTACGCTAGATTCCTACTGAGCAGAAAGAAGGAAGAAAGAAGAAAGAAGTTGTTACATAAAGAAGAAAGCTCTAAAAGCAAAGCTTTACACTAGGAAGGCGGACGTACGTTCGTAAGCCCGATTTTGAAGAGAAGCCTCAAGGCGAGTCAGCATTAACATTTTAAATTAAACCGAGAAAAACGAAAAGAAATGTAAAAGATGCGAAAAAATTCGTCTGGAGTTTTCGAAATGACTGGAACTTTAAAAAAGAGGTAATCAATAATAGCGGAACGAAGACACGCCTTCATTTGCGTATTGCTACAAGAAACGAATAGAACTGTACTAGATATTAGGTTTCGTAAGAATATCGCTCCGCCTGTTTATTCTGCAGAAACTGAATTTATAGTAACAACTGTACCAGATGTGTCGTGGAAAATGGAATTCTTCAATTGGATGAAAAAAAGAACATAATTTTATCCTGATCTTTCGTAACGTCTTGAGATTTCGCGATACTTATTTATACAAAAGATATTGACTGAAAGTAATATAAATTTATGCAAATCAAATTAAATCAAATGTGTTTTATTGTAAATGTTTTTCATAATATTTCATTTCGGTACGCTTCTTTACGTTACTATTATTAAAATAATATTTTAGCAGTACTTTGTTCTTCATTTAGATTTTGAAGTTTTACATAAATATTGAATATCACATGACTTTCGTAAGATAAGTATTATAAAATTGAACACATATTCCTACAACTTACAAAATAAATAAGACAATCTAAAATTTGTGTCTTGAATAAGTGATTACATTAATTTGTGGAGGAATTGTGCGTGTTTAACAGCCCTTCACAATGTATGGGCGATTACGAACAATTTAACTAAAATTCAGGTGTACGGAATAAGCTACACAATACAGTAATCAGCGAAAATGAAAAGGTTTTCGAATACACTTTTTTAGATACACAAATGGATAAATGTTGGTTTTTGTGTGATTGGACGCAATCAGGAAGCAATCAATCGTCTCGTGAATGGAAATCTTTTTTGATTTAATTTAAAAAAGAACGTTCTGAAATGATTCGCTCCTTATATTTTAATTATTCGATAATTTTCTGTTTAATTTATGCACTTTAGTACTTGCGTCTCTACCAATTACATTGATACAGCGAGGTACCAAAACTGAGAAAAATCTGAGGTATAGTATGTAACCTTCTTCGGTTATGGGCAGAGATCCTTGCTATGCAGTGGGCCATAAATAGGGTTCCTGCCTACAATACCTAATTAACAATACCTTCTTTAACCATGCTTCACTTGCAGCAATTCTAGCGTTTCACAACACTGTACAAGAATAATCCTAAGATATAATTCCAAAGTGGTATTTCGGTACATTGCACTGCATCCATTGTCAGAGGCCGCATAATAGCCGGTCTGATAAAGCCTGCCCCAGCTGTCAGTGTGAGTGATAACAGTAGCAACGGATCCACAAATGGATTCTGCGATGATTGATGCTGTGTCTAATCTAAACTGGGAATTTGAATTACGACCACAATCAAAGGAAAATTGTTTTGTTTTCAATACAATACGTTAATAGGGAGTTGTATTAAAAGAAATGATAATGATGACAAAAACAATGAAACCAAAAAAGTTATACATAATACCTATTACTTTAAAATTTGTTCTACTATACGAGTAGTGTATCTGTACAGTTGAGCAAATGTAACAGTTTATTCAATATTTTTAAATACGCAAATAAGAATCTAAAAATGTAAGAATTGACAGATTTTATAAACAGGAAGTACGAGTAAGTCAAGGAAATTGTACTTGCTGCTAGCTTATTGAATTGAGTCAATTAAAAATTATACCTTCTAGCGTATTGTATATCTTACAAAAATTATATTAAATTTCGTTGGTAGGTATTAATTAGTGTAATTTGGTAAAATTTCCTTGCCTATTCGTTGTTCCAACGTTTCTCGGCTAAACGCTACAGGCATATAATGAAAACGAATTTCTAAACTTCAACAAATATGCTCATCTAATACAGCAGCAAAAAGAGTACGTCGTACGGTTAAAAGTTAAACTAACGGGCGTAAAGCACATACATAGGATAAATACTTTGCTTTGAAGTTACGGCTAAGAGCCACGCTTTCAACACTTTCACGGAAAACTATGTATTTGTAAGCTTTCTAGCTCGTGAAAGATGGTTTCCTGTAAACGTATACGCCTCACGTTTTTTAATAGTTTGAAGCAAAATACAAGGTTTTATACGTAACTTCATATACATAGTCTGGCCATAAATACTGTTACAATTAAAAATAAACAAAATTTTCTTTTGAATTTGGAATCTGACATTTTTATAT
Source organism: Noctuana stator (assembly GCA_018231225.1). Lineage (NCBI taxonomy): Eukaryota > Metazoa > Arthropoda > Insecta > Lepidoptera > Hesperiidae > Noctuana > Noctuana stator. The sequence continues at coordinate 66 of DWQK01003157.1, read as the reverse complement.
GATTGTTCATTGTGTTTTCTTATTTTCGCGCCAATATATTGTAAAATATTTTGTGATATTAATATG
>DWQK01003156.1:0-11953 GCA_018231225.1 Noctuana stator | reverse complement strand
TCATAGGTTGAATTTTTTTTATTAAGGTAATAAGTATTATCTTTTCAGAAACATGATGAAGTTTTTGGGTATTTTAATTTACATCCCAAAGTGTGTCGATTGAGGTAAAATTGACTAGATGTCTCACGACCACAAACCTTAATAAATAAAATAAAAAAATCGTTACATAATAATTAATAATATGAACTCTACCAATCCGGTTGTGGGGAGAGACCTGTGCCCAGCAGTGGGACATTAAAAAAGGGTTGTGGCAATAATATGTACAAAATCACTACGTTTTATACTTCTACTTAAAAATTAGATTGGAGACTTTGTATTATAGCCAATTTGTATTTTAGACTATTGTATTATCCCCCCCCACCCCTCCCCTTAAAATCTAATAGGTGGCTACGACGCTCAAGTAAATCCATAATTATCATTGGGACCCCCAACTGCAGGTACGAACCTGGAGGCGTGCACGAATAATGGGTGCCAGTGACGTCAGCGCGCGCTTCCTTCCGCGCCGCCTTCACCTTGACATTTGGATGGATTTGATTTTCGAACGTGTCAGCGTCATCAGCGACGCTGGCGATTGTCCGCGACCCCGACGCGCGTCGTATTGCTTGCATAATTTAAACTGAGATAAGAGGCGAGAGCACATTCACATCGCTCACAAAATAGTATAAACTAAATTTCCACTTTGTAGGTTATCTGTTTTCGATGTGCATTAAATAATGATGTTTCACCAATCACAACTAAATCGAATTAATTATAGACTTGTTTTTTTTTATTATTTGCATGGTTATTATTATGGAATGTAAGTTTTTAAAATTTACCTAAAACCAATAAATAAAAAAGTTAATACAAAATAAAATAATACATAGTCACGCCAGATTAGGCAAAACATATTTCAATGTACTTACTTACCATCTTTATTTTATGTATAATGTCTTCTAGGAAATAAAGAATTGTTTTATAGATATAGCAGTAGAAGAAGTGGAAACGACCACATTACTAGTCAAATGTAATTTATGTAAAAATATATCTATAATTTGTCAAACCATGTATCCAAGAAGCCTAACTATGTCTCGCTTTATCCAGTCTCGCAAACCTGCAACTGCAGTGCGATAAAACGCCCTTCGGAAGCGGACGATATTATTTACACTATAATGAGCCGTCAAACAGTTGAGTGGCTACATAAATTCCACGTAACACTGTTACAAATACATACAAAGTGCAAAATTGCATCAGTAAAGCAAAAAGAGCAGTGTTGCCAGTTGGTAGCGGCGTGTGCGAATGTTCCCACAATTATCGTACTACAAATCTTGGAACACTTCTGCACTTTCTCAATGGTGTTTTTTTTTTCTAACAAGCGGCGGCAGATGAGCCCCTTGTGGTCTATGACGAGAATTACAGCAAACGAGACAAATTATTGTAATAAATAATACTGATTGAAGGTCAAAGGAAATAGAAGAAATGAGGAAAAGATCTATCCTTATAGCTTAGTTAAAATGGGGCAGATACAATTTTAAGTGGCAACTGTCAAATTGAGGATCCACGGACAGAGGGATGTGCTGGGAATGTAAAACAAATCAATAAATGTAAGTTTAAGTAGTGTAAGTTTTCTTATCAATGGATCGCTGCATTTTGTATCAGCTGAACAAAAAATTACCTGAAACAAAAGAACATTAAGTTAATTATTTACTTATGCGGATATTGAGTGTTACTTTAAGCTTACTTAAAAATGTTGTACCATGACCTCTTTAATATTACTATTATACATAATTATTATCATAATGTTTTGGTAAAAGTTGTGAGATGTTATCTATCAAATCATTCACTCTTTGTCACTGAATGTGGAAAATAGTTTGTACCATGAACGTTTATTAGACAAAAGTAATATTAAGGTATTAAATTACTGACATAATATTATGACTCATTATTTTACATCACAGGAGAATATGGTTCGAATTGAGTAGTGATATTAATATTGACAAAACATACAACAGTAGTAACAATGCCTTACCAACGAGTTATTTTGCTAGTGGGGTTTATCTTCAAATAAAGGGAAATATTATGGCCGTCAATGTGATGACGAATATTTACACACGACAAACCGGTAAACCACACCTGCAACAATTTGTATCTAACTGTCAAACTGACATCGGATATCGGATACGGATACCCGTTCGTAGCCGAAAAAAAACTATTTTACTAAACCATTTTTCCAAAGTTTTTGTAACCAGGTAGTCATGGGCCGTGGGAAAGAATCACAATGTTTGTAACATAATATGTAGTTTTATATAATAGAAGCAACATAACACCTTTACTTAACGACGCGACAAGGCAACAAAACTTTACTGTTACAAAGGTCGTAGCCAGAAAACTTCATTCGAGTTATAGACTGAAGACTGTATTTTTCATCAAAAGGGTAACAGGTAAAAATGTAATACGAATTTTGTGGGCTTTGAGCTTAGGGCTTACTTTTTCAAAGAACTAAAAATGTTTCATCTGTAATTTCTAAAAAGTCGTTCGGCTCAATCGCAGCTTGGGTTATATAATATTAAGAATTACTCATACTTTTGAGCATTAAATTAATCAGCGTTGTTTTATGGTCAGAGAGATTTGAAAATTTTATCTTCATGCACCAGCACTTCGAAAATCTATTGCAAGTTACGTAAACAACCTTGAGTAAGCTCTTATCCAGAACAGGTTTAACTTCCGATCTAACCGGTAGATTATATTATCTAATGAGCTGGAGGAAACATCCAAACTGAGATATGGCCTCCTTAGAAGTCAAATAGTCGACTTTTCACGACCGTTGCCCTTGGAGACCAGATTTAACAGCAGGGATCGGCTACAATTGGTCGCATTAGCTGTTGACTCAAAACCCATCCCCAGCTAAATTATAATAAAAACTTTCCTAAACTTTAAACCTCAAAGTTAAAATATCACAGATTAGGTCAATTGTGTAGCTAAATATAATACAATCGTTAGCGTGCTCGCATACAAGCAAAGGTACGTCATGCGACACGCGATTTTAAGCTTTTACGACGGTACCAACTTAATTAAAAACACCGATGCCTAAAGTTATAGTGTCGCGTAGGCAAGTCTTGTAACATTTTCTAGTGTTAGTATTTATTAATTTATGTATGAAGTAACCTACACCTAGGCTAGGCGACACAAAGTGTAAACTGTCTCGCGGAATTGTTTTCCAGCCATCTCTGGTATTACGACGACTGGTGACGAGTATTTATTAACTAAACTATGTTTAAATATTTTAGAATTATTTTAGTATATTATATGGCATAGTCAAACGGAAATCCTCAAGACATTTTATTTATTTAAGCTGAATGCTTTATGCTGGATAATAGATAAGTTATCCATTCATTGAACGAAGTAGGTATATTTAGAAGCGTAAAATGTTTGGAAAACTAACATAAAACTTAAATATCACGTCAAATTATGTCGGATAAGCGGCACAGGCAAATGTAAAGTGTAAAGTGTGATATCAAATGTTGACTGAAAACAATCTTGCATGCAGTTCCCGTGCAAGAGAGCATAGTTCTGGGGTCAACGCGCCGCTGGGAGTCTTCCAACAATGGCTTGCTTCATCCAGCGAAATGCTTCGGCGCTTTAGATTTATAACAATGTTAATTGCAGCTTCTCCAGCGAATGTCCTCGTCCAGTGAAGATTAATAGATAGGACTATAAAATAAAATTGAATTGAAACAAAAACGCTGATTTCAGAGTAGAATGCAACTTTAAACTTTATAGCAACGTTGTATTAAAGAAGTCGATAGGCGCTTATTACGCGAACTAATAGAAATAGCATGCACTGCATGTATGAAAATTTCTTACACCAATTGTACAATCAGGTTGCTAATTACCCAGACCGATAGCGGTGTTATAATAATAATTAGTTACTATGTCTGTAACTGTGATCTCAGTAATCAAAGGCGCTATCCCGCCAAATATAGTCTAAATGTCCATATTATTTTGGTGATGATCAATCAGTGATTAATGTTTTGTCTGTTATGTACGAGTATTTGTTTTCGGTGATCTAGTAAAGTTTAGGTGTTTCAGTTCTCGTCGTGAAAACATGTTTTGAAAGTCAAAATTTGTAGGACAATTGCGACTACAAATTGCCAATTCTACCTAAAGCAATCTGTTTAATGTAAGTATACTTCGCACGCTCTGTCTGAGCGTCGCGTGACTGTCATTAGGCTTCCTTATAAAGGTTCTAGCGATAGAGTAGTGGCATCACGCCATAGGAAATGGGTTGCCACACGAAATGCCAGGCCACGCTTAGGTCGGCTCGGGGCACGATGTGACTTTCATATGCCAGGGCTGTGACTTCTCACAATTTGACGATTATGGATTATGAAGAAGCGGAATTCATAGAATAAGTATTAAACGAACTAAAAGCTATGGAACAAGAAGAATATGTAACGTTATTTTAACTATATCCAACTACAATGAGTGAACTGCGAAGTAAAATAGTAAAGTTTTAAGAAGTTTCAGAGTAAAGAAAAACACTTATTACTTAAACATTATTACTATATATATACTCTCCAGAGCCGCAGTTAAACACAGCTTGTCAACGGCCTATATGGAATGGAATTATGGATACAAGTAGATATATACAAAAATGTGTAAGGCCTTAGTTGCCGTGACGCGTTCGTGACTGTACTGCTTTAAGAACTTTAGTCACGATAACCGCCGCACATGAAATGTCATGGTTGGATATGGCAACTCTGAAATAATTTGCTTCTAAATTTAAAAAGCACCGATTTTATTAGGTCAGACAGTAGTTCAATAGAAAAAACAATTTTTCAACTCTACTCCCTTACTATTTGATCTGAATTGTGCGTGATCTAGACGCTAACTGAAAATCAAAGGTAATTTTTAGTGCTGAAAGGCGAAATCATAAAAAGATTTTGAATTATTTCTTTGTAAACCAGTTATTAACCGAACCGAATTAACCACCAGTTCTCTTTACCTATTCCTAATAAGTCAACATCTCCTGATCGTAATGTGAATGCTGCAACAGAGGACATAACTTTACATGCTTCCTTAGTTAGTTATTCCTTAACTTAGTTATTATTATTAGGTTTTTGTACCTAACAAATATCGAAATATCTAATAAACTCGTTAATGATTCACTCGGGAAATCTGAAGGCAAACCCAAAACTTTAAATAGAAGTTTTGGAATGCCCCCTTTGACAGAAGAAGAGGAAAAGAAAAGGATACGTAAGTTTCCCCAACTTAGTTTAGTTGACTTTAAAACAATTTGCGGTTGCAGTCTTGGTTATAAATAATCTCTAAGTTTTACAACAATCCTTGATCGTTCTATTAATGTCATGGTCTTTGTTGGTCATGTTGATTTTGCTAACCTTAATAAGGTTTATAGTTTGCAGACTAATTTTCAATGTAACCTTTCATCAATGATTTTTTATAATTGAATTTAAAAATGGAAAAAAATAATGTGGCAATTTAAAATTTTCTATCAATTTTCTTTAAAATTTAACATTCATTTCATATAACGTCTAAGGACATCTTAATCATGAAATTTAAAGATGATTCATGAATAAACTTCGAAACACCTTTACTTTAATAAAACGAGTCATCCTCTATTACATCTTTACCTTTACATAAGACTGGTTACACAACACATTACAAAACACAACGTAAGGGGCTTTCCTGTGATTTTCTATAGCATAAGCAGTGACACGCAAACGTGAAGAATTAGCGAGTATTGCAAACGTCTCACTCACACTCACAGGATCATTTCCATAAGCGAAGAAGCCCAACTCTACAAGAAGACTCCGAAACGTGTAGATCTTACCAAAACTTTAGACCATAAAGATAATTATCATTTATCGACCTTTATTGCCAAAAAATCAATTAACTCTTTATATTCGATCTGGTTTTAACAACAATACATATAGCTGTAGATTAAATTGACTGATCTGGTATGATCTGTGGCGTGCTGCAATGTTATTCCGGGTTTTGCAAACCACAAATTTTAATGTTGTAGCTGAAGAACTAACCGGGCACATTATATCAGAAACACAAATGGGAATTGCACCTTACGAGTATGTCCAATTAGGAAAGGTTAAACCGATCTTGACGTCATTACAATTAACAATCGATCGATACCATGCTACAAAAAGAAGGGTCCTTGATTACGCAGCGGAAAGGAGTTATAATAATTAAACCAAGTGCTATAAATTTTTAAACAATCAATTTTTTGATCGACGATTTTGAAAGAAAATTTTTGAATTTCAATCTTCAGTACACGCATATTCATACGAAAACAATGATGATGATGGTGGTGGTATATCAACGACATGTAGAAACGCATGAATTCGAATAGGGCTTCAGCTATTTGGAGGTGAAAAAAGATACTAATAAGCTTTCGTGATTGCAACATCGAGTGCATACCTGCATGTTGATTTGCTTCTTTAACTAATAGATATACGACGATATTTTATGTACGCGAGTGTACTAAATATAATTAAAAGTGTGGAAACTGTCGACATGCCCATAAAGACGTAGCAGGGGTAATAAAAACAGACTTACAACCAAGTCACACGCTATCGGCTTCACGGTTTTTGCTGAAACGTGATGTGGCAAAACTAAAACATGCCTACCGCTTTTTATGGCTATCTCATTGTATATGGAAGTGGCACACCACAACTGGTAGAATGGATTAGGCACGCAGATAATGGGGGTCCGTAAGCGTATTGGACCTTTTTTAACTACTATGTACTTACATATCGTACTAATACATAAGATGAAACATATACAAAACATATAGAAAATGACAGTCAGAGTCACAGCAATCTAAAGACGCCCAATGTTAACTGCATATTGTACATATCCAGTAGCACAGAAAGTCTGCCAGAAACTGCCAACTGGATATCAATTTATGCTTCAACGGTAAAGTAATCTTACAGGATACAAATACAGAAAAGTTAAGTTTTCAACAGTTTATCGTAATTGATATAGTAGTTTAGTTAAATTTTTTAATTATCTACGGAATCCTGCTGAAGCAAAATAGTTTTTACAACATGCTTCTATTACACCAGTACTTTGCCGTTTTTATTTATATTGCGCAGCAGTTCTGTAATTTGTGACGTGGCTTTATCTGTTGGTCATAATGGGTCGGTGGCCTTGAACGATATAAAAAGTGTACCTACTCACCTACAATTAGATTTGTAACTTTTGTAAGTGTTAGGCATCGCCGAATACAATAGTCATATTTGTTACTCGTATTTTTGGTTAAGTGTCGCTAAAAATTAAGGTTTAGCCTGATGTGAAATAGGTACAAGTAATATTTCTGGATATTTACCGATCAACCTAGAATTAAGAAAAATCTAAAACCTTTTGCACCTGAAAGCAGAGACTTATATAGCTGAAGAAAAGAGCGACGTAGGTAATTAATACCAGCAGTAAAAATATATTATAACATATTAAAAACACGACATACCTGCGGTTCCTACAACGATATTTCCATCAAAACATAAATCAGCATCCATGACCGTTGAACGAAATTCCAAGAAACGTATTTAAACAAAATAGCTATATTTCTTCTCGGAATTTATTATGTGTTTATGAGCCACTATAATTTTATAAAGTCAGGCGCGTTGTAAATTATTCATCATATAATATGATTCACGATATTCAACTTACTTACGAGTAGATGAAAACCGTTAAGATAACTGCAGTAAATCCATCTACTAATTTGAAGCCTCGAAGAGATTCATTCTTCATTCTCAAATGTCACGAACAACAAGTAAAACAAAAATACCTGATTGGCCTATTCAGTTAAGCAATATTTTTGAAAGATACAAGAAATTCTAACCAATAGATTAGATCGAGCATTAGGTTATCTTGGAAAATATAAACTATCAATTCCAAGTGGATTGCTCTCCGAAAGTTGGAGCTTCTGGTCTGAATAAGATCAGAAGCAAAGCGGCCGCCAGAGTTCGATGTTTCCGATAATTTGTCTCCCACGCTCTGCCCATGGCACCACGCCAACGGACAAAAAATAACGCCACCGACGTTTCTCATTTCATAACTGTCGGTTAAACTCTCGATGATGGATACCGAATATACCGATCCGCTGCTGACGTCACTTGGCATCATAGCTTAGCATTAATATTATTGACGTACCTATCTTACAATTTACAAAGTATTTAGCACAGTAAAGTGAGTTAAACTTATTCCCTAATAATGCTTTTACAAAAAATATCATCAATGATAAAACGGCTTCGTTTTTCATGTGCATGATTGATATCTTTTTTTTATTATTCCAGTTACAAAATAATAAGGTCAAACAGAAATCCGTGAGAAACAAAGGCCAGTAGTAGAGCAGTGTGGCGTCATTACGTTCACTGCCAAGGTCTGTACTATAAATATACTAACACACAAAAGGATTATATCAATTGATACTATCTATATTTTGCTGCCCCAATATTGACGATGTGCATCAATATCACGATCAACCGATGTCGATAGTTTTGTCGATAGCATTTTAACAGCGTGATTAAGTAGTTGCTACAGAATTCTTAACAGATACGATTCGAGTATGACAAAAGGTAGTTTAAATCGTAAATCAACGCAAAACCATTCGAAAATAGAAAAGAAACCAAAGAATATAGTAATTTATAGAGTGCTATTAAGTCTTCAAAATTCTATTCTTAATTATATAATGTATACCTGTATGTCCACATAGATATATATCTTGCATAAAAGCTTGACACAAAACGGTGCGCTACATACGACTTTGTACTGAGGAGCAGCACGCGGGAGGTTCTGACGTCAATGCTTTTCACTGTCAAGGTTCTTAACGTAAATATCTTAGGAATTAGATCAGATCGTTTTTAAATTCTCTTTTATTTCATTCATACTCTATCTCACGCTTTAACGTAGTGCTTACGATAATTATTGAAACTATTATTAAAAAATAACATCTTAGAATGAGAGCATTTCAATAAAGTATGTAAGCAAATTAAAATTCAAACATCCAATATTCATATTTAAAACAGCTGTTTAGGTTCACTGAAAGTGTTCTTGTTCGATCTATCTGATAACAACGTTCTTTTACATAACAGTCATCTGTAACCCGCTGACATAATGGATTCATCCAAGCAATATAAATAAGCTTTCAATGAAGCGTATCTAGTTATACTAACGCGACTTTCGCAATTCTGTTATTGAAAGAACTATTTCAGGAGACACGCCGCTGAGGCCAGCAGAGCGCGAGGCCCTGACGTCACCACCGTTCACTGCCAAGGCCCCGCGTAAACTCGGATCGATCGATCCCGCATCGTAACCGATACTGGGTTCTAAATAGCATCGATAATTGAAAACACATCTTGGTGGGTTGCCGACAGACTTTAAAGCGTGAAGTGAAAATACCAAAAAATACTATGGAAAATTTTCGGAGCGTGTAACTTGGGCTGAAAGCTTTACACAAGACTTACCGGTTTCTGAATGGCTAATAAACAAAAATGAACCAATCCACTGTAGAATCTATTTATCTATATAATTTGATCATTATGTTATTTAACATAGTATAATAGAGATTTTAAATTAATCCAATTTTATTAGACCATCATATTATGTCATACAAAGGTTACAACGGCTATCTTTCAAAAACTCAATCAATCAACAAATCAATTAATATGTCATAGTTGTGAAGTTAATAAACGAATTAGGTGAACACGATTGTACTTAGCTTTTCATAAACCAGAAATTATCTAAACAGTAAAATTTTCTTGATACAGTTTTCTTCAAATTGGCTATGTAAACCATTTAACAACCCACCGTGAAAAATATAAAAAGAAATAATATAACAGCAGACTCAACAACGCAATTTCGTTTAGATTCGTTTAAGTATATAATATAACTGGTTGTATACAAAACCGTTAAATTGCAAGAAATGTTATACAATAGTTTTCTTTTCACTTCTGCCTACTATTATTATTAGGCATATAAACAAAAGTTAAATGCAATAAAACTTTTTCTCTTCGTAATAGGCACACAACAAAAGCCGTTCAAAGAATTTAAAGCCAAAAGATTGTTAAAGAAAGTAAAGCGCCGAGATAAGTAACATTGTAGGACAAAAAAAAAAACAAAGATGTTTTGTATCTTTGAAAAGAATTCAAGTAATTAATATGAATTATTTTAAATTAACCAGAAACGTGCACTCAAAGTAATATATATAATATTATTGATTTCATAATACTCTAACATAACTACGAAATATTTTATTTGATAACGTAGGGTCACAAAGAGATGTCGGCAATATTCTACAATTCTGTACGAATTTACTTTCGTTACTTACAAAAGATACTAAGCTCGTAAGTACGATACTGCAATCACGTTTTTGTTTTCAACTCCCGAATAATGTTGAGGTACCTGCGCCCACGTTACTATTGCCTGTAATGACCCTCGGTTTTATTGCCCCTTTGTCTTTTGCTATAGGCCATGTTTTGTTCTTGTCACGTTAGGTTTTATGACCGAGGCATTCGCATTCATGCTGCTAAGGGTTTCCGTGAGGCGTGAGGTCCGCTTCGCTGGAAGGATAACGGCATTCAAACCAGTTACAAACATCAAGCTTTATGATCAACTTTTACTTTTCGTTCCCGTTTACATTTTCTTTTAAGATTTTGTCTTTACGTTTGTCGTGGTTGTAAAAATTCGGTAACAATATTGTAAAAGGAAAAGTTCCAATTTCGAGCAATTAGTTTCGTTTAGTTTGTAGTTTTCTTTAAATGAACTTGCACGTTTGTATATTTATTGACAGGCAATTTGTCATGATTAATCTATACTAATATATAAAGCTGAAAAGTTTGTTTGTTTGTTTGTTTGAATGCACTAATCTCTGGAACTACAAGTCGGATTTGAAAAATGCTCTTTGTGTCTGATAGCTACATTAATGAAGAAGGTTATAGGCTATCAAGCGTTACGTCACAATTCTTAAAGCGGGTGAAACCACGTGACACAGCTAGTAAAAAATATTTCAATAATTAAAGGAAAATGTTCTATTTGCTGATTGGAGCTGAGATAATTATATTGTCCAACCAAAACTTTAATAAAAGTATAACAACAGTTGCTGTTAAGGGGTTTAGCAAAACGTCATTTCTTGCATATGATTTGTCATTTCGCAAACAAGGATGTTGGCTCAAGTGTATGTACGTTACGTAACGCCAGGTGGTAACAATGAGCCAAGTTTCCTTAATTCAGTTGAGTCATTGAGATCGTTGAAGGCAAACGAGAAAAACACCACATGTAAACCAAAAGAACTTCATATTTATAAAGATGGCAATATGCAAACGCAAAAAATTGTGCATCGAATGCGTGTTAAACTTGATAAAATATTCCTTGAAGGGACTAAAACCAGACGCTACACGAGATCTCAATATAGTGATAGCAAAAGCTGAGCTTAATACCCTCCTTTCGCCCAGTGTGCTTGCTTAGTATTATGTATTAAATGTATGACTTGGAGACAAAAACATGTTGGCTACAACAACGTTTTAAGTATACTAAAACTATAAGGTTCTAAGACTGGCTAATCCGTGCGCGATGTAGCAACAAGCTACCCACCACAGCACGATAGATTAATGGCGTGACTATTAATATTATGCATTAAAAACCCCGCTCAGTATCACGTCGTCGACAGATTAAAAATAAATAGCCGTGGAATTTAACGATTTCTTCTAATATAATCCTAATAAATCATTTAGACTTGCGTAGTTTTTTCATCAATGTTATTGCTTCTCTATTGGCTTATTTCCTACGTGAAGCCCACAATAACATTGGAGTTATTTACATCGCCAACGGTTATGCAATAGAACAGGTTCACATATTAGAATAATTTTTAAATCTAAATCATGCTTGTTTATTGGTTATATTTTTTGGTTGTTATCATTTTATAGATTGGTAAGATAGTAGAACTATC
>DWQK01003155.1:0-11954 GCA_018231225.1 Noctuana stator | reverse complement strand
CTAGTATGGGAATTCTGAGAACGTTATAATTACATTAAGGTAGTTTTATCAAGGAACGTGTAATTTTAATTGATCTTATCCTGCCTAGAGGTTGCGCGACAGATCGGAGATCGAATACGCAATTGGCAATCAGCGAGATACTCGTAGATACGAGTATTTAAACGACTCGCAACGACTCTTCGTTTTAACGTCCGGACGCGTCCATTGCTAGGCAATTATTTCCGATACTTGCAACTATAGCCTTACCTTCTATTAATCAGATACACTTTTATACTTAGACTAGAAGCTTATGACGGTTATGACGATGTTATGAGTAGGTAATAGAGGATATAATAATATGATGTTACCTTTTAAATGTTTGGTAACTTGAACGCTAATTTGCTACTGATTTTATGTTAAAAATGATCTACCCGTAGATACAAATAATCGAGTAGATGATCAAAAAATTAATTGCGCAACTCAATTTCTCATCAATCTAAGGCTAATCTTGCATGCAATCGAAATTTCCAAGACATGTTACCCGTTTTTCAACCTGTAATAAATTAATAAGCATGCAATTCACTCATTACAGGTGTTAATAAAAGTTTTAGAACGTAACTATAGGTATTTTATGTGCACTATTAAAGTTTTTAGTTTTAGGAGCATACAAATCAAGGTGATGCCTCGTTGTATCGGCTATAATAGGTACCTCGTTTACTGAAAATTAACACTGGTGAAGGTATTTTATGATGAAATAGTAATCTATAGATAAAAGATCTAATAGGCACTAAACTTTAATGTTATTAATTTTGTTTTAGGTGAAGATTTTTCTTTGAAAAATTTTTTTAATAGCAAACTTCAAAACTGAATATCTACTCAGAAATAAAATAGAAAACATTTGCACCAGCAAGATAAGATAGCTGCAAACTTTGTTAATTTGTGTAAGAGCGAAATCTTTACAAAACCTGTAGGTTTGTATGTATAGATTTTACGGTTTCCAATTTAATAAAATCCACTGTTGTTTTGTTACCAAGCTTTTTGTTCGTTGTTTTCAAATTGTGCGAAAGAATTTTTCATATTTTAATGAGATTGCATCTCTTTTATTCATGAATATGCTTGACCTCTGCAGCAGTGAAAACATGTTAAAGAAAAATTAACGGAAAGGAAAAGAGATTAAACGTAATTAAACTTTCAGGAGCGTAATATCATAATTAAGAACATACAGAGGGTAGGTATGTTTGCACAAACGAATAGTTATTTACATAAGGCCTAAGGGTATGCAAACGAGCCTTCAAGCCTTTCAAGGTAAGCAACCGCCCGCCCGGCGCTTTTGTCTACACAAAATATGGAGAGCACAGAATACAATATTGACTTGTAATAATTCAAGTAATTTTATTTTGGTCCTTCCATAGGTACTGTCTTATTGTTTAACAGTAAGTAAAGATCTAATAACTGTCAGTACTAAATACCTAATATAAAAGAATTTTCTTCTTTAAATGTCGCGATTTCGTCACATTTTGAAAATTTCATCTACGAGTAAAGATATTAAAAATTTAGATTGGATCCATTATAAATCCAACAAGAATGAATTCATTGATTGGGTCCCAGGATTTTTTAATAACCGTCGAACAATCTGACGCAAAATTGTGTTGAAAGTGTTGAAACAAGTTCGGGCCTCGCAGCTTCGTTAGAAATTTATTCTTGCCAAAGTGTAGACGCCGACTAGGTATATTGTTTTAATTTACATCAGAGATAATGGAAATTTAATGGTCTGTAATAATGTGCACCTTCAGACGGGCAATCAAGCCTACGTGCTGTTTAATGACTGCTAATCTATTGGGCAATTTGCCGAAAAATATGAGCGACGGTGTGTAAAAACAGGTGTTTTATGAGACCCATGAGTTTTCTGCCTACAGTACAATTTTTTTCATTGTTCATGTTCTTATCTAAAGCATATAAAAATCATATCAGTTGTAAAAAAAATTAAAATAAAGAAAATACATATGTATATAATTTATATGTAAGGAAATGTAGTTATTAGTTACTACAAGCTGTGAAGTTGAATATTTTTAAGAATAATATTATTAGCTATAGAAATACATAAAACGGTCAGTTCACGGTACATTTTAACAAAATGAACATGAATAACGTAAGCTAAATGTATAGGTAACTTACGTAAAAAATGTTACAAGTTACTACCACGTAAGCTGAACATGAAAAAGTATTAGGTAGTTAATTGTAGTTAATGAAGGCTATAAGCTTACCTCGGGGAGCTCGTCCGGAACCTTGCCCATCCATGACAGGGACAGTATCGTACAATCGCACTTCGCGTTCACGTTCCTCTCAAAGTGAAGATGCATTTTAGTTTTTGTTACACGTAAACTGAAGCGGATATCTCTATCATACACGGGCGGTCACCTCGCACGCGGAAAAACACTGTCCTAGGGCGACCGACTGGCCGTAAGATTGGTTCAGGGGCATTGTAGATTTAATGATGATACATCAGTATATCACGGCTTATTCGACTAGGAATGGTATAATTGAGGGCGGCTGTGCGTCGCTGGGCGCAAGGCTGGCGTGACAGAGGGTGTCAAGCGGGCTGCACGTCGCACGGCGCAGGTATTGATTGCGCGCGGGGCGGCGCCCGGCCGCGCCCTCTCGCGGCGCCGTGCCGCAACCAGGGAAATGGAAAAACCATCGGTATTAACGAAGATGGCGCTTGCATTTCTTCTACTTGTGTTGCTCGTATTGTAATACGATTTTTTTTAAGAGCCTTGAACTTTTTATCATTTTATGAAAAGTTTACGTTGAAATTTATTAAAAGCATATATGCGCACTTAAGCAATGGCTAGAAAAGTAATTAAAACAAATAATTGGTAAAAAATTAGCACTATATTATCACATTTATCACAAATTTAAAATATAAATAAAAGGTAATATTTCATGATTATAACCGATAGATTACACAGGTAACACGACATTCCTGTTACATCTTGACTTCTTCTAAGCTACCCCACGAGTATCCAGATTTTACCTTGACCGGCAAGGGGACATTGAGGCGGATGGCCCCTTCCATCACTTCTTTTATAGTTGCAACGAATGAACTTTCACTGGCCTCAGGCATTTCGTAGATGAGTTCATCGTGCATTTGTAGGACGAGATGCGGTTTATGAGTGTCAGTATCGGTCGTGGTGTCGATGGCGCACATTGCCGCTTTCGCTATGTCTGCGGCTGATCCTTGGATCATAGTGTTCACTGCTTGCCGTTCCGCAGCACCTAGAAAAAATTGTATATTTAAATTGTTGATAAAATCGGAAATATCTTATTTTATCGATCATTGTATTATTTTAAAATTTGGACGATATAAAATACAATACCCGTATTTTCACCCGATTCGCTTGAAACTTACAAAATATATTTATTAACACAAATAAAAATATATGTATTTTAATTTTGCTTTTTTTTTTAGGCGAAACGAAGTTTGCCGGGTCAGCTAGTTTTTTCAATATATTTCTTTTTCCATTAACTCACTTCGTTTCACTCCAACGTGGCTTTTGATGTCCGGCAGATACCTGCGACGCTTTTTCAGCGTTTCAACATATCCCGACTGCCTGCAGTCCTCTACAACATTATTGGTGAATACTTTTATAGCCGGGTATGTCTTGTAGAAGGTGTCCATGAATACGGCCGCCTCCGTCTCCGTCACATCGAGGTTTTGGGCCAGCGTCTTGTTGCCCATTCCATATATAATACCGTAACAGAGCTGTTTCGCCTTTTGACGGAGATCATCGTCAACCTACAAGAAAAAAATTTTACAACCCGAAACTTTAGTACGATACATTTACAAGATACAGCGGAAACAAATGCATTTTTCGTTTATGATTTCAAACTCAAATTCTTTGGTGGAATTTCTCTGTATAGGTCTATTAGCAGGTTCGTCCTAAAATATTAAGAGCGTGAAAATAGAGTCTGTAAAGAACACAGGAAACCGCATTCATATGAACATTTCATTGTAAATCGCAAGTTAATAGTTTGCCGATACCTCCTTTACCTTTAAGTGAAACCGTATAACTATTGGCCTATACAATATTATTCATTAATGATCTTAATGACTCATTGCATTTACTCACTTCTTCCTCTAAGACGCCGCTCCAAGACGAAGCTATGGACTTGAAAACATCAACATCGGATCTCATAATTTTCGTCAACACGGGGTCAGCGCTGTAATGGGTGAGTATGCGCATTTCCAGTTGGCAGTAATCCGCTGACACGAAAACGTGTCCCGGGGCCGCCCTGAACACGTTCCTACAGTTGAACTCCATGACATCGTGACTGGACTCGGAATCCTTTAAAGTGAGATACTTCACGGGGACGGAAAATGTTCGCGGTACATTCTGCAGGTTCGGCTCGTGCATACTAATTCGACCTGTGCACGTGAACATTGTGTACGAGGGGCTGATCCTGCAAGCCGACCGGATTACTTATTCATAGCGGCCACTGCGGCGTCGGGACTGTCGGCTGCCGAGCCTTCGCCGGTAACGAGTTTTACATAAAAACTATGACTACATTAGTTTAGAATACTTCACAATTTGCGTAATGTAAAACTTTGAATTAAAAGCAAAACACAGAATAGAAAGATTCGTTCCAGAAATATCCCGACCAGCGATATGATCGTTAAAGCGCACTAGTGGAGATTTCTGGATATTTTGGTAAAGCAAAAGTAAAAAGCATTAAAATTATAATAAATATTACTGCGAACTATGTATGACCACTCTTGACATCTAAGGCTAAATGAAAGTAGAATTATGAAGCGAAATTTGTGTCAATTAACAAAATCTCAAGGTTACCTGTCGTCAGCGCTGTACACACAAGCTGTCTCAGTCAAGGGGTATAGGGTCTTCGTCAGAATGGAATTTAACTTCCTCCAGAAGATGACAATGCTAGCCAAAGGACTGCAGTGAGCGGTAAGGACACTTTTCCTTGTACTTATTTTTCTGCCCTTGTACAAACCTAAAACCTATAAATAACGATTCAGACTTAAAGCGGTATGTAAAAAAGTATAAGATACAAAATTCATTCGTGACTTAATAACAAAATAAAATTAAACTGCACCTTCGCCACGCTCTTCGAAGAATTGAAGTTGAAACTATAACCGGTAATTTTGAACGCCTTCCTCTGAAGAACTTCTTGGGTTTTCTTCACATCGATTAAAAGTTGTGAAGCCAATGTCTTATCGACACTGATTCCACGCCTTTCACTCTTCGCCAAGATTCTTAAAACGTGTGACTCCAAATCTTCTAAATTGTCTATGAAAATAAACAATTGGAAAGAATAAAGTTTTCCGCAATGCTTCAGCTACAACCTCTCTCTGGGACTCAGTGTCGTGGGTGCCATGGACACATACAAAGACAATTACACTCAATTCGAAAACACTAAGACATACAAGAGAGTAAAATACGATATTTTGTTGTTCTATTTTTTTTTACAATCAGATTAAAAATCTTAAAGTACAAAACAACATTGATCTAAGATTGTCGTCCTTCAAGTTAACTTTGAATGATACGAAACCCTTGATTCAAGCCCCAATGAGACGATCTAATTGGGGCTTGAATCAAGGGCAAATTATATTTCTCACACATGTGTCCCAAGACAGTGTTTGATGGACTTAGAGATACTAAAGCAGCTCTCAACAAGCGATTAAACCAAAAATAAGTAAAATGCAGTTTCACTTAAAGATTAAGTTTCTACAGAAGATATAGCGGAGATACGCTAATGATAACAAATCAAAGGAAACTGAACTACGGCTATTAGAAAGCCCTTCTATGAAGGTGAAAGGAATTTTAAAATTCATAAGATTAATTAAGAATCTAAATCTTGTAAATAAATCGAAATATGATTCTACATCGTCATAATAATATATCATTTTGATCACTGTATCTTTAATTTCAGCAGATTGTTTCATTGGAATGTTGTATTGTAGCAGAGGGTCAGAAACGATTTAAAAGTATAACTAATCACTTACAAATACTGCTGCTTGAATGATATTGCTGTAATAAGATTAGTTCTTGTTGCTCAGCTACTTGTAACATACACCATGCTCTCAAACACATGTCTTCAGCAGGTGCTAAGTCTTTAAAACGCTTTATTTCATTATTCACTTTTAAATCCATCTTCGGTACATCGAACTTGCAATACTTCAAAGTCTAAAAACACATTATTTGCACATTATTGGAAAACTTTGATTTAATGAGTCTTTCATACATTTAACAATTTATAAAGAAACTAGCGACCCGCCCCGGCTTCGCACGCGTGCAATGCTGATACTAAATACACCACAGAAAAACTGTGAACATTTACACATATAAACATTCCTCTTCAATCACTATATCTATTAAAAAAAACCGCATCAAAATCCGTTGCGTAGTTTTAAAGATTTAAGCGTACATAGGGATATAGGGACAGAAAAAGCGACTTTGTTTTAAACGAAGTGTTGAGTATGTGTCGAAGTAACGTTTGGTGTTATAATAAAAACTGGTGATTTTTTTATTTTTCTTTTAATGCTGGATTTTAAAAGAGCAGTAAAAAAGTCTGCAAGTAATAATCGAGATGGTAAGATCAAGCAAATACATAGGTAGGCTTATTGACGATGGTAAAAAGTTGTGAAGAGAATTTGTTATATTTAATCAATAATATCAGATAGCCTGCAGAAGATTGTAGCGGTCAGCTCATAATAAGCGATCACTGCAAGACCTGGGCCCATAACCTGTAGTAAAACACCAGACTCTCGGCATCATAGGTAATTTTTTTTTGTTTGTGGCCATTTCCACTCTTGAGGACCGAGGTGATTGCTTCCATTAAAATTATGTGTCTAGCTTATTTTGGCAACGAAATACTGGAACTTACCAAATCGAAAATATTTGATATTCTTGTGTCACTGTCTATGAGCCACTCTCTTAATGCTACATCATTACAAAAAGCAAATATTTCTTTTTCCAGATACTGTTTTAAATTTAAATAACTCGTTTTTAGGGACATCATCCTTAATGTCAGTGACTTCATATTTAACCAAGTGCTTAGTATAGATTTTAGCACTTGAATATTATTTCTGTTACCTTCCAGAGAAATTAAATCCAAGTGGACACAAAAATTGTGTTTAAAGCATATTGTTATAGTTTTCATATTCACTTCTGTGTTTCTTGATTTTGATTTATTGGCATGTACAATACCATTTCTTAATATGTTAGAACCTATTGATTTGTGTTTTGTAGAATTAGGATTTCCCACATCTATAATTATCGATGCAACATTATTACACTGAATTATTTGTTCAATCTTCAAAACATCCCTTCCTTTTAACACATAACAATCTAATGTGTGGTTGTTAAATTTTATTACAATGTGATTCGATGCTCTGAGTTGTAATTTTTGGTAATCTATTAACTGTGAAGATGATTTCGTTCTCCTTTTTTTTGTTAATGATGACTGAAATAAAGTATTCAAAGCATCTGGGGGACGCTTAAGTGGACTAATAAAACTATTTTTTACGCTTATTTCTTCATTATTTTGTGTATTTACTACTTCATTATTATCTAAGCTAGTTGTGGTGTTTAATAAATCATCAAACATGTCATTTTCTTCTTCATAAACTAGTTTTATATCATTTTCATTATCTTCACATGCTCCGTTTTCAAAAATAGATGATTTGAAAGCGTTTAGCATCGTATTTGAAGTTATGAATTTACTTGAATTAGCAACTTCTGACTTTTGTTCGTTATTTGATGCATTGTGATTAATAATTTCTGATTGATTTTTACCAGTAAAGCTTTCATCTAAAAAAGAGTTATCGGCGTCAGATGAAAACAGACTTATATCTTTGTTAGAACTACACAAATCTTTTGCTGCATCTTTGGGGGTATTAATTGATACGTTAGGTTTTACTTCCATTTCATCGACAGTCATGTTTGGTGAAAATAGAGCTCCTGAAATTCGATCTTTAGAAATATTTTGTATAGCAGTATTAGTAAAAGAGAGAGAATCCCAGAATAATTCATATGTATGTGGTATCAGTGGACTATTATTATTACTTTTTTCGTGTAATGAGATAGACTCCCTCTTTTTCTCCGAATCCTTGTCATTTATGAGCCCATATTTATTTCGACTACATTTAGAAAATGTGGGTTCACATAAATCTTTTTCTTTTATCAAGTTTTCACTTTGCAAAACATTTTCATCCTTTGTATTTAATGAAGAGATTCTTAAATCATTTTCAATATCGTCATACTTTTTGTTTTTCTCATCACAAATATCGGTTGGTTCTTGTTTATCACAACTTTTAATTAAACCAAGGTTATGATGATTTTCATTTATAATGCAATCTTCTTCGATCTGTAATTTATCGTTTCCCCTATCAGTTTTTATTTCTTCATTTATAGAATGATGTAACTGTTCATTACTCATAAAAGGCTTTTCAACTTTATTCTTAGTAATATTAGAACTAACATCAATATCCCACTTTATTTCCGTGACACCGATTTCTTGCTTTAAGTATTTTCTCGCTTCTAAAATCAAAATAGTAGCTGCTTCTTTTGGAGTCACACCACAACATCCACTTATCCAGATATTTTTAATATTATTACGCTTTCTTAAATCTACATCATCGTCGTCATCCCTTTTTTTTTCGCTTTGAAATGGTACAGCCTTATGGAAAACATTTTCTATAACACAAATGTCAGCTGAAGCTATATTCGAAATACATTCAAAACCTACATCAAATAGAGCGCGGGCTCTTGTGCTGTTTAATGAAGGTAACTTCATCAATTCTATTAACTCAGAATGTATTCCAAAATGTAATCGATCTTGAAACTGTGATATTAGCAATTCCATATTCTTCCAACCAAGCTGGCGGCAAAAAGCTGTCACCATACCTAAAAAAAATGTACCGGTACAGGAGTAGAAATGTAACAATTGAAATATTCTGTATATACAATAATTTTAAAATATGTATATGACCCCAAAACGGTTTCTTAGGCAAAGCTTCTAGTACCTAACCCAACATATAATAAACACAGTTTGCTCCTTCCAATATAAATTATTGGAATGGATCAGGATTCATGTTGGGTCAGGACCCAACAGCCTCTGTGCCCATAATGATCTATTGTAGCTGGTCACACATAGAAGAAAATTGAGAAAATTCGACGAGTTATACAATTATTAAGCTGATCAGCAGCTGCTACGTGTATTACCTGCAAAAGTGGCGGCAGCTTGCTGAAGGCCTTGCAAAAATCCGCGAGCACACTGAAACTTGCTTGCGACTTCAGATAAGGGTACTTCATTTACTAAGTCTTGTAAAGCAAGAGCTGTATAAAACCTTAAATAAAACAAAATCGCATACTGTATCCCTCATGTTGATATCTGTAGACATAAAAAATTTCAAACAATACAAAATGGTAATAATTATACTAAATGTAATCTATTTAAAAATATATTTAAATTATAGATTCACAAATAACAGTAGAATACATGAAAAAAATAGAAAGTTATGATGATAAATAGTTATTATGACCTGATTAAATTATATTATTATTTTTATAAAACAAGCAAGACTTACCTTTTATGAATATTCAAACTTTTTGGACATAATTTTGAATTTCTGGTTCCTCTTAAGTTACATATGATAAAACTCTCTTGGATGCCAACTAGTTCACCAACCCTCTTCATGGCCTTAGTTAATGACTCCCAAAGTGTCAGTAAATGTAACCAATCTATGTCACTCCATTGATTGCTTACACTATAGGGTGTGACGAGATAAATTAAATGCAAATCAGTTTCTAAGACCAAACATTGCCGAGCTTTTTGTAGTTCACAAAATAAAGACAAGCCATCATTAGGGGCCATTGATGAAGACAAACACGCCTTTCCTAAAGCAGTAGCCACATAACATTCGTCTTTACTATCTGGCTGTACTCTTATTAGTTCAAAATTTATTAATTCTTTTATTGTGTTTTCTAATAACAAATTGTCTGTAACTAATTTTTGGGTATATAATAATGTACACTTTGAATACAACTCTAATTCTGTCTTTGTGCAAACATCTTCACTGGCAATCATTTCAAGAATTGCTCTCATAAATTTATCTTCACTGTCAATGCAACTCTTCACAGGATCTAAAGTACCTGACATCAATTCAAATCCTATTTTTCTTTCAGCCTCTGTACATAATAATATGCTTTCGCCTTTTGTGTCTTTGCCCATTCTCCCAGCTCTTCCTACCATCTGTTTATATGTTAAGATATTTATAGGCTGTCTCTGAAACATTGGTGATCTGATAATTACTTTTCTAGCAGGCAGATTGACTCCAGAACTTAGTGTTGATGTTGCTACAAGGACTCTCAGAGCTCCAGATTTAAATGCTCCTTCTATTATGTCTCTTTCATCAAATGTCAATCCTGCATGGTGATATGCTACACCAAAAGAAATGACATTTTTTAATATCTGGTCAAGCCCCACAGGACAATTCTTCAGTTGTTCTATTACTTCTTGAATAATTTCGGACTTCAACTGTTTTCTCAATATTAATCCACTTTCAGAAGATGAGCATCCTAGTTTATAAAAGGAAGATGCAATATTTTGTGCTAAATTTTCACATCTATTTTTGGTCATACAAAATATTAATAATGAGCATCCACCCTTAATAGTATCCAAACAAATATTAAGAATATTATCATTATCAATAAAAGGGTCCTTATGACTAATATCATACAAGTGTATTCCATGTTTATCATAAAACTTATTTCCAATAAGGCAAAATTCATTTAGTGGAATTGGTCTAAAATCAGTTACAAATAGCTCAGCGTCTAACCATTTAGATAATTCTTCTAAATTAGGCAGTGTGGCAGACATACCAACTATCTGAATTTGAATATTCAATTTTGCAGAAATATATTTCACTTTTGTTAAGAGTAATTCCAAAATATATCCTCGATGTGGATCTCCTAACAGGTGTAATTCATCTACTATAATTGCTCCAAGCTCAGATATATTATTTTCATCTAATAATCTGTTAATTACACTGTTGGCTTTCTCAATAGTACATATAGCTACATGGACCGCTTGCAAGCCCCCAGGGGGTGACTGTGAACCCATGAAACCTTCAACCCTGATTCCAGAACTAGAAAGGATATTTTGCAAATAAAACATTTTCTCTCGGACAATGGAAACAAATGGTAAAATTATGATCACTTTCTTTTGCCTTTCTAAGATTGTTTTGATTGTAAGTATCTCTGCCACAAGGGTTTTCCCAGCAGATGTTGGTGCTGAATAAACTAAATTGCAGTTATCTGCAAGAACTTTTGAGTTTCCCAAACAAGACACTTGCCATTCAAACATTTGAGTTATCCCCTTTTCTTCGTATCTGCGTGTGATTTCTTCTGGAAGTCCCCAGTTTTTTAACAGCTTCCTAGTTTCGTTAAACTGTGTTGAAATTCTACTGCTATTGACATTGGAATCTAATTCACAAGATTGTGATGAAGAACTTAATATTTTTGAAACTTTATTTTTCATTGGAGAATTATAAGATGGATTTATAGCAACATATTCTTTAATACAAGCTAAAGAATTCTGCAATTCAAATGTGTTTTCGAAACAGTTATTCAAAAAAGTTACGTTTTCTACTAATATTTGTGAATCGAATTCTTCCACATCCACTTTCCCTATAGCCATATTAAATAAGGTAAAGAAATAACACCATAAATTAATTAGTTTTAAATCAATTCAGTTCATTATAATATTCAAAATAAATATGTACATAGAAAGAGAAATTTATTTATAAAATTCAAATTTAACTTGTCAATGTCAATATGACAATGAGATTTCGGCGGATTTACTCACAGATTATAATATCGCACACTCAGAATGATAGTGACATTATCCAAAAATCGCCATTTTAAGTAACAATCGTTTAAAGTTTTGAAATTTGG
>DWQK01003154.1:0-11955 GCA_018231225.1 Noctuana stator | reverse complement strand
GTTTGACAACATCCGACACGGGTTGGCCACTAACCAGTATCTCCACCAATCCGCATTGGAGCAGCGTGGTGGAGTATACTCCAGGCCTTCCCCGGTTGTGGGGAGAGACGCGTGCCCAGCAGTGGGACATAAAAAGGGTTGAAGCCATAAAAAGGGTTGAAGCCACACTTTGGTAGCTATATTTTTAGATTTTTAAGTTTGCTTTAGTTGCACTTTTTACGGACGGTAAGAACGTCGTATGAAAGGGGAATTAAATTTAACGTTGCGGCGGCATGCAATAAAATTAAAAAAGGGTCGTAAAATCGTCACCTGTGGATCTATAGTGCAGTTTTTTTAGCTGCCTTCTTATTTACATTTTATTTTTTAAACACACTTCGGTCGTGTAATTAAGCGCAAGGCGATCCGATGTCAGTTTTTGATCTATTTTTGTGTACTGTCTTCGCAAATGTGCCGTTTTACACAATTTTCAAGGTATGCTCACCTTGACCCGTTTTTTTAAATGCTGTTATTATTTTTTGTTTGCCGTAAATATTTATATATATTTCGCAAGAAAAGAGACGCGAATCGAGATAGTTGATTTTTCCAATGCATATAAATAAAATTGCAGCATTTAAATTAAATTATGATTTTTGCATATAATTTATAGTTTTAGCCACACTTTAATATATGATTTCTAGGGTTAAAATAATCATATGTACCTACTGCCTACCTTTAGTGCGAACTATTTATTCATATAATTTGATACCTAACTCTGAAATCGAGATAACCGGTCAAATATTTTTTTAATCGTGCCTCAAAAATATTAGCTACTAGCCTTGTAAAATTTATCGGTTGTGAATTTTTGGTATGACATTTTGCGGTTATATAACTTCCGTTCTGCATGCCCAAATACCTCGGTTCTGTTTCTGTAAACACTTGCTGAAATATTTATTTTTTTGAAACTTATAATATTATTACCTGTGACGTACGTATTATGGAAACCGCGGTACGAGAGGGACGATTTACACAAAATTCAGTATTCAGTATTTACTTCCTGTCCAAGATTTATTTGCTATACTACCTTCTGTCCTCGACTTCCTTTACGTTAACGGGAGTCGAGACAAAAGTATCCTATATGGTAATTCAGGTTAAAAAAAACCCGTATAGCATACATAGCGCCAATTTTTGTCCAATTTTAGGTTAATCTGAAGTTGTCGTTATTGATTATTGGATAACTTATTATTACATTGGCCTATCTTGGGATATTTTCTACGGCAGCATGTCCCCCGAGATGCGATGGCTGGCAATTGAACAGAATTCAAGTATAATATACCTACTATAGACTTTCACATGCAGCTATACAAATACTGAAATATATTTTGCAGTTTACCTAATTTCTGACGTCGGCTTGCTTGCTCCTTGACCCATTTTCAGCCGCATACGATGAGATAACGATTATGCGCTTCCTGAACACGGCATGAGAGATTAAGTAAAACACTTTCTACATTTAAATCAGATGTATGAAAAAAAAGACTTCCTTTCATAAGTTGTGCTATAGATATTTAAAAACGAACTCAATTAGGTTTCGACAATGGATAAAAAATGACCTCTCTACACCACGCTCGGCTGGCTGTTGTTCCAGTTTTATTTAGTTGCACGTACTAACACTACAACATCCATCTCGAATGGATTCACTCTCGCCTCGTCTCTTTTGTCTAGCGACCGGCTAAAAATCAACTGTAATTTCCGGCCCGAATTCTCGAACTCGCACGACGGGTAACTGACGGGTCATTTATCTTGGATTAGAGATTTTTTTTGCTCGCTTATAACCTTCTCTTAACGTTAAAGCGCATCTGCGTGACTATCGTTCTCCGGATCGTTTTGAATTTCGAACTAACTCAAATGGCAATTCAATTCGAGTTGTTGTCAAAAAACGACTCGATCGCCCTCTCGCTATCGAGGCAGTGTATCGGAATAAGGATTTCGAAGCGCAGACAGAATTAACTCGGAATATTTATTAAATCAACGAGGATGAGATGAGACACTTACAAATGACAAATTTATGCAGTGTCATGTTTATCTTTTTCTTTTTGTTTTGATGATTTTTGAAAATCTTTGCATTTGCATATTTTCACAAATCCAATGAGTAAGTGTCCCGCCCCGCTTAGTCGTTTAAATTACCTAGCGCAGACTTATAATAAGTGATAAGTTGTTATATAGTAAATTGTTTGTATTATATGTCGCCGTAACAAAAACTGTTAGTTAGTTCTTAATTAAGGGGTTCTTTCTTCACAGTATAAAATGAAGTCGATTCCGCTGTCTGTTCGCTTAGATCTTTTAAACTACTCAACTGATTTTATTGCAATTTTCAGCAGTAGATAGAGTGATTCACGAGAAAGGTTTATTGGTTTACTGATTTTGAGGCGATTTGAAATTCGCCAGGTCAACTAGTGCTATATAAAATATCAATTATATTTGAGCGCGGTACACAGTCTGCAATTACAGGGCGGGCCTCGTGAACTGTGCCGGTCGTCGGCCCCACAGCCGAATCTACGACTTTCTAATGGGATTAAAGTTTGTTACTCGGCGCAGGCGCAAGATGACGTGCGCGCGGAATGCAATAGCTTCATCGACGAGACAATTGCCCTGCTCCGTGTTAATTAATATATCCGATAATAAGTTAATCTTACCTGAAGCATTTTCCTTGTCGCTTTATGTATACCGTACGTCATTGTTTCAGTTTATTGCTTTATATTATCATAAATATTTCATGTCACTTTTCAGTATAACATTTCCTGATTTCAATGTTGAGGGATCCGCCTAAAGTTTGCGTCGCTGAATCGAATCGAACTGATGCTGATTTAACAGAACGTGTGCAATTATGTTCTTGTAAAGCTAGAGATCGCAAGGGCAGGCGGGCTTTCACCGTCTTGTCTCGAGGTGTACAGGAAGCGACGGGAAATTGGCTTCTAAGTACTTCAGGACAAGGTGGATTTTCGTTTGACGATGCCTCGTTTCCTCACTTTCTGCGGCTGTCGCATAGAGGAGTTATTGATATTTATTTAGCTCTCAATATGAAACGCCTTTGTAAACTGTAATGAGTAATAACCGTAGGCGTAAATATTATTTAAAAATATAGTTATCGTAACTTTTTTTACGTGTAATCAATAAAAAGTTTCATAAGAATGTAAAATTTGGTAGGTGGTAGAGCTTACGAAGTTCGTCCGGGGAGGTACCACTGTTGCCCTCATAACCCGCCGTTAAGCAAGTATTGTGTTTCGGTTGGGGAGGGTTGCTGCCGGACACACTATAGGAATGCATGCTCGTTTGCCACTAAATAATTAGAAGACCCTAACGTCGATAGCTGAAGTCAATTGAGATCACTATTTTATAAATATACCACCAGTCCCACTAAGTATAAGCCTGTCAGCGTGATGCATGACGTCCTGCAATCCGCCTCGTTCTGTGTAATTTTTATCTTACGATAGTAGCCTGCGCTTCATGTAATTCTGAGACTAATTACGGAAAGATTTATAGATACACTCTACCTGCTTTCTATCTTTATTGGCGTGATTTTAAACGTCTTGTGATTTAGATTTGATAAATGAATGCATTTTGTCGCCGCTTCAAGCAGTGGATAAGACTCGAAATTTTATATTTCTTCCAATATTATTAGTTTAAGCAGTCTTATAAAAAAGTATGATTAATCAACAACAAATCTTGTTTTTGATTGTTTTCCTGAAGAGTCTGCCGTTTTGAAGTCGCCTAGTAGGTAAAGTAAGAGAGACGGTAAACAGTAAACACTCATTTTTACCTATTGTTTACATTACACGCTGTTTTTTTAGCTCAATATTATATTATTAGTTTCGTTTCAAGTGTTGTATTTGTCTTTCTTTCTCACGCAATTTTTCATTATGTACGAAACGCACGCACTTTTAAATGGTACGTTGATTGTTAGGCGTCTCGTCTGAGACTTCGTTAACAGAGAAGCTTATTTATCAAACGGCTTTGACAGGTCCGGATCGGACGCTTCCGGCGGCGCCACCAATGCCGTAGTTGAACATTCGATATAATAATATATTATGTATATTTGTTATATATCTCGACGCTTAAAATAGTCTTTATCTCGTCCGTGCTGAGGTCAGTGGGCGCTGAGCCGGCGCACGCCCGATCATTAACAACACTGATTAAAATCCCCTCCATTTCTGCGTAGTAGTTTTTATTCCGTAATGACTGTTATCGGTTTTCACGCCGCTCGTAATTCGATCTCAATGGACTGGAAATTTAATTGTATTAAACTTATTTAAATTGTGTCGTCTTGATCCGCTGTCGCTTGCATTGTGTAATTGGTTAATTTAATCCAATCATAATGCCGAAAATTAAACTAATGTACTCAGCAGTTGAGGTCCTCGCAATGCGATAAACCAAGCCAAGTTATCTCCAATTTAACCGAACCATAAGAAGATAGTTGCAATAATAATTTTGATGATGCAACTTGTCCTTTTTTTATTTATAAACCGAGCCTTGCAATCAGGCGGACCGCACTTCTTACCATTAGATCTTCAAATTGCTTATTGATAAACAAGAAAAACACCCGAGGACTCACAACACATTGCCGGCTTTGGAGGAGTATTCTTTCAGTTGGTTTTTTGAAATACAACTGAAGGGCTCTATCTCAGAACTTTTTTTTTAATTTTTCCCGGGATTGTTTGTAGACAATCCCGAAATCCGGGGATCTCGGGATTAGTTTGTAAATCGAATTCCATAAATACAACATAATTTAACTAGTAATGCTAGTATATATATAATACTTATAGTCCATTCCAGATGATACCTACGTTGTCGTTTTCGTGTTTAGTGTTTATTTTAAATTTACAGCAGCTAACATCCGGGGTGGATACGTTAGTGCTTCAGCTTTTATTATTGTCGTAAAAGCGTTTGATTGCGGCGATATTGAATGCACGTCTCTGTGGGTGCGGAGAAATGCAATAAATTACCAAGTCGAGGCTGGGCATATGCCCTTAGATGATTTAGTGCAAGCCGGACCTACCGCCGGCTTATTTAGGATGCTACAGAATATAATATATGTCTGCGTTCGTTGACAATTATACAGTGCGTTTAAGTTTTTTGACCACTGTTACGGACTTTTTACGATTTACCAAACAGTTATTGACTGTTTGGCATCTTTAACAAACATCGCTTATCTTTATTAAAGCAATTTTCGTAGGTATTGGATTTCAATTAGGTTTTATTGTTCATCACATTAAATGATATTTGAATATTTCATAGTATATGATCCGAAATCAATAATCATATATTATAATATTATGCCTACCCGAACTATCAACCGTCTTAGACCACACAAAATACCTAATGAAATACATTTATCATCTAAACCTTCGACAGATTTATTGTGATTGAATAGTGATGGATAGCAGAAACAAAACGTTACGATCATTAGCGCTATTTATTACAGTTAAGTACTTACTTTCAGTTTTATAACGCAGTTTTTTTCGTTTTTTAGTTTGAGCACTTTCTCTCTTATATATGATATTGAAATTGCTCTCAGCTTTTTTTTCCATTATGCTACTACGATGTAGATAGAACAGATTACATAATGAAACAGTGGCAGTATAACGTAGGAAGTGTTTGCTCTCAAACAATTGCCCAAAAGCGATTAATTAATTCTATTGTACTACACGTTTTCAATCTAGACCGACAATTGTTTAAATGAATGTGATATTAGAATCTGGCCGAGAGTTGTGTTTCCACGAAACTTCTCCACAAGGGCGATATTCATCATCTACACATCACGGATTCGATCGCTGTGTGAAATATGTTTTATTGCTAGTTTTGTTCCCTCTCTTAACTATTACATACATACCTACTACTTTGCATTAGGTACTATCTGGTCGCTTGCTATCTTGCAAGCAAAAATTCGAAACATAAGTACCATTTAGGATTACCAAGATTATCTGTTAAGAAACGTATCATAAACTGACGTCACACATACTAATATGTTGGTTATTTATAGATTCAGTTGTTCGTTTTAATAGAACACGAGGAATGTTTACGTATTACTAATTCTTTAGGAGACGCAGAAGACATACATTAGTCATCGCCCAAAGGCGTATTAAGTTGTAGAGTTACAGACACTATTTATTATACAGCCTTTGTGCTTAGTCACTCAAGTTATACGCTTGAGCAAACAGCTTACTCTGTGGCTTGATACAGACTTCTTTAGGACTTTGGACTAGACAAGTTTAGAGGCCCCATTACTTTTCTCGCAATCGTTAGATGAATTAAGTGCCTAATAAAGTAGGTACTTTGTTTTTGTTCGAGAATTATATAAGTGGGTACATGGATACTAGCAATCTTTAAAATTCGTGTCTTGGTCCTCCAATAGCAACAAACTATAGAAAGACTTGTAAACAATATCTTGTTTGGCCTTTTCCAGTTCCTGCAAATGAGTTATATATATATTTTTTTTAAATAATCGGCTTTTATTATTGGTTATTCATTATGTTGTTATGATTGATTAGCACAATTTGCGATTTAACGAAGTTAACGAATATTTCCGTAAAGACTCAGCACGTTGCTTACACGGCGACACGCAAAGCCTCATCTTTCGTCGAAATACTTGTCGACCTTGTAGAGGTCGAACACGTCTATTCGCACCCGCTGGGCAATAAAGCAATTTCTCAATGAATTAGACCGATTAAAAAACACCATTGGCGCAAAGCCAAGCCCCGTCCGTATAAACATTGCGAATTTAAAGAAAATGTCGTTACGTAAGCAGGCGGAATCACGTTTTAAATACCGGCAATATGTTCGACTTAAATACCGATAGGTAGTGGCCGCGAGAAAAGCTCGCGGTGTTAGCATTTTTAAATCATCGATGAGAGGTAAAGGAAACATGTCGCTGGCGCTCGATATTTTCTGAACGCTTTCTAGTCATCATTTCATCATTCACCTGTCTGCCCATAATCTGGGGTCGCCGCAGCATGTTTTCTTCTGCCACTCATCTCTATCATACACCAGGTCCACAGTCACACCTTTCTCACACATTTCCTTTTTCACACACTCCATCCTTCTTCTTTTCGGTCTTTCTCTCCCCTTATATTCCTCCACATTCAGATCCAACACTCTTCTCGTAACAAGACTTTCTTCCCTTCACGTTACATGCCCATATTATATTCTGAATGCTTCTAGTGTTTGTCGTTAATCATGTCTTATCCCATTTTACGACCTGATTGCTTTCTAGCTATAGTTAGTTGCCACACTTCTTGTTCGGCTCATGAATATTTCCTCACTTGAATCGTAATCGTTAGGAGGGTGACAACATAAGCTGCATTTAAGCTCACCAGTGCAGGGAGCGTCGGCCTTTGTAACAAAGAAACTTCTGTTACTGGCACTTGCCATTTCTGGAAACAGACACATTTCGCCCACTACACCCGATGGATGTAGTGTAAATCACACGGCATTTGCAAACAGAACTCGCTGATATTATTATTTATCTGATACATCTGTTCGGAATTGTAAAGGATATTCGAGTGCCAATTATGGAATTCAAGTTATAGTAAGGTTTGGACTGGAAGCTGATTTAGATTGCCATCTAAATCACTTCCAAAAGATTTTGTTCACCTATTTAGTTCATGAATTACTTTCACCCTCTATCCAAAATCTAAAATGTATTATTTAAAAGTTCAAATGATTAAAAAGCTTAAAATACCAAATCTTAAAATAGCTACCTTTACCCTGTTTTGTTGGATGTATTTTTTCAATGTTTAATGATATAAAAGTATATGTAACTCTAGATGTTTTTACGGGAATGAATCGAACAGAATTTTAATTAACTTTTCCAGTGATTTTATAATTGGACAAAAGCATCAAAACTGCGCGGGAAATCGGAAAAGCGCGCGACGCAAAAGAATGATGGCTTCTCGGAATGCTAATAAAGTTCATGCGTCATTTGCAATTCGGAAATCATAATCTTGTGAATTTGATAGACGCACTTTCGCATGGCTTGCTCTCTTATACTGAAATGGTTGAAATTGATGTTGAAACCAAGTGCTTTCTGCTCTAAAGCAATCAACAATACTACGTTTTGCCAAACTGGGTGGTAAATGGTTTCAGACCATCAAGAACGTTTTGATTAAACATTGAAATCCACTTAATGTTAATTATTTTTCACTTTTTCAGTAAACGAAAAGAAACCATATTAGAAATAGTAAGCTTACCGTATACAGTCCCAGTTTTCAAACTCGATATAAAATAAAGTTCTGGCAATTTTTAAAAACCGTTTAAAAATAATAATTATCGGATTCTTTGAAAATAATATAATTATTCTTTTTGCCTTTAAAGCTATTGTTAATCCTTGGAGTTATTTTAAAATATTCCCCAACCTTAATTATAATATTCTTGTTAGTTGACAAGAGGGATTGTTATGTGTGCAACACTACAATCGCCTAGTACTTTTAGTGCGCGGGTACTATTTTCTGTACTCGTGAATATTTTGAATGTACATAATCCATTATCATCGATTGTGCCTACATTAAAAAAGTAAAGTTCACTTGTAGTAGTAGTGGTGTTATCGTCCTTTTTATTGACGACTGTTCAATGAATCATTCGTATACAGTATAAGTAATTACCTATATTTTTATTTATTTGAATTAAATTGGAAAATGAAAGTTAACAGCAAATAACTTTCGGTTGTTATTTCTGCATAAATGTATTTATAAGCTGTATAACTACTTCAGAGGTTTAGAGGTAGCGTATTGTTATCGTAATTAAAAATCTGTACCTACTTATGATAATCCTGTTAAATTTCAATTTCTTAATTAACATTCTATTAAAATATTTAATTTATTATCATTGTATAATCATAGAATATATTATTTATTTCTTTGCGGTTCTACGACGTGCAACCTTGCACATACACATGGAAGGCGGTTTAAGTGTGAAGTGTGTGTGAAGTAGTGTTGGCGGAATAATTACTACATATTTATATTTATATCGGCATCGGCACCGGAGACAGGTGGCGTCCTGTCCTGTACGTTGACACCGCGACCTTGGTCACTCAATGGCAGGCTATAGCGCTATGGTCAAAGCCTTTTAATTCTATTTTTTTCTCCCAACCGAAGGCCAGCGGCTACATGAGACTGTTATGCCGCCATTAACGTTGGTTGCGTCTTAAGCGCGACCACTTTTTTCCGGCTTTCGAATTCCTTAAATTCCATTGCTCGTTTCGTTACTGTTTATTTCTACTCAACTTATGGTAGTTATTGGTAAATTGTCTCACGTTTCTTATCAAATAAAAATGACCGGTGAAAAAAAAAAACTAATGTTTTTGTGCGCTGCTGACTCAATCGTTGCTTTTATTGCACAATAATTATTTTAATATTAGAACGGTGAATAACGCTTTTTCGTTTGTTTTTTTAAGAAACTATAGACCTACTGGAGGTATACGGAACAAAAACTCTCGAACCAACTAAACAATTTTTGTATATTGAAATAGCTCTAGTGCCATATATAATATCAAAAGTTATTGCGATTTCGCCTGTTTCGAACTGTTCGTAAACTTTATGGTTCGGATTGAAGCCCTAAATAGTATTGATATTCACTTTCTAAACGGGTTAAAATAAGGGAAAAGTTTGTAGAACAAAATAATAAATTTTGTCCCATTTAATTAATAAATATGTTTCAAGAGGTTGAAATACTTACATTATGCTCAGTGCGACACAATGTTGTGGAGCGCGGATCCTCTAGTTTCTATTCTATTTAATATAATTCAGAAGTAGGCATTAAGGAAATATAAGGACAAGTTTGCAATTTATAAGGAAACTAAGCTATAAAATTGAAATGTTACATTTATGTAGTGAATTAATAATAATATGATGTTATCAAAGTTTTAACTCTCACTTAACAAATAAAATGCGTCGAACGTTTAGATTGAATTCTCTCAATTTGCGGACCTTCTATATTTAAAATCTGTAACATGACAGTGATTTGTTTCTTTCTTTTTCTTACGACCGTAGACAGTTTGTCTGCTATCTATTTGCGGGTGAATGAACTGCAACAGCATTAGACTGCAGTTGGCGAAGTGTTTTATGTTTTATTGCCTTCTGTTCAATTTGCAGTTGTGAAATAATTCAGTAATTTATACTGCCTACATACCTAGTCTGCTTACATTCTAAAGTTCATAGAACATAAATGTAGTAATGAAATAAAAACTAACATTGTTTTTAGTATGCGCTGCTTTATTAGACGTAAGTTTAATAAATATATTTACTCTTTCTCGTTTGAGCTATGTTCGATATTTTTTTTTGATAAATCTTAAAATATACTTATCGAACCGGGGTCCTCTGATTTCGGGATCACCCGATTTCTCACCTAAGCTATGATAACCTTGTAGACAGTGGCGAAATTTACCTTCGTATTCTAATAACATTGTAGCAGTTTTTCACTGTCTGAAAATTCGGATAAAACGACGTTTTCTAAAAATGAAACCTGTCCCGATTAATCGCTCCCGAAAGCCCCCGCATACTGCATTTCATGAAATTTCGTTGAAGCCGTTTCCGAGATTCGGATTATATGTAGGTATATACAAGAATTGCTCGTTTAAAGGTATCAGATAGATGTCAAGTTTTGTTTAGTAGCAATACTTCACGAATATATCGAAACGCCTTCGAAATTCGTATTCGACCATTCTAAGACTCTAACGCGTATGTAAATGGAAATAAGAATACAGTTACAGTTATTACAAGAGAGCGTCAAACAAGTGAACGAACTGAAAGTGACAAGACCCGCTGGCCCAATTGGCTGATAGCTCCGTGACGTCATTCCCGTCTGCGGCTCGTCTGCGGCCGCTTCCCGGAACCGTTGGCCACATCGCCTTCCTGCTACGCTGTCATCATCACTACCATTATGAACTAGATGAAAGCTACAAGATGAATGAAGTAGAGAATGATAGAGGTGATAGCACTAGGCTGTAATGAGAATTAGGCCTCTTATTCGGGAGGACCGCGGGGTCGGTGAAGGAAAACATCGTGTCGAGATATTACTTATTTTATTAATTTAATTTAATTGAAAAAAACACATCGAAATTTTACATCACTTTCACAAGCCATTCATAAATAATAAAAAAGTAGTTATAATGTAATTTGCCTTTATTGTGTACAGCACTGAGAGTTCTACATAAAGCTCTCAAAAGGCATATGAACTCACCCATTCGCTTTTGCACTTGGCTGGCGTAATAATGGACTATGCCCTAAAACCCTGTTCATATTTGTGAGGAGTTCCGTGCCAAGCTGTGGTGCTGTGATGGGTATCAATAGGATGAAAGAGCTCCATACAGTTAAAACAAATAGCCCGCGAAAGTACATGTTTGCGGCGACAACACTGACGATGACGACGACCCATTTCGCCTTTTAACTCGATGACGTCACCGCTCCACCCGACGTCCACCATTGTTTCTGACAAACAATCCATGTAACAGTGATTTCAATGAATGGGCTTCCGTGTCATCGAACTTTGCTCTGGTTCTGTTTGATGTGGGTGTCAGAAATGAAAAATAAGTGACATACATAATGCACGTTCGTTTAATGTTGTTACATCTGCTTAGAAATGGTTTTAGACTTTCTAAGAAACGGTTGAAGTTTAATCAAACGTTCGAATTGTTGATCAAATTTAATGCTAGATACGGGAGCGTTTATATTTAGAGTTTGGAATTCATTCATTAAAAGTCTATTCGGGATATACTCAACAATTATTTGTACGGCCTGTTTGTATATTCGAATAGTGTAAACATTTATAGTATTACTAGCTGACTCCGCGTACTTCGTACCGCATATAACATAAAAAACTAAGGGGTGGACTACCCTTTACATTTAGGGGGACAAAAAATAGATGTTGGCCGATTCTCATAGATACCGGATAAGCACAAAAAATTTCATCAAAATCGGTCAAGCCGTTTCG
>DWQK01003153.1:0-11956 GCA_018231225.1 Noctuana stator | reverse complement strand
ATCCTAACTTATGATAACAATAATACTAGACAAGTTATGTTATGTTTACGTTCAAACGAAGGTAAATTAAAAAATAGATATGGAGTAGTATGGAGTATGTATCACGATTGCAAAAATGTTACTGGAAACCAGTCATGTTTTTTCGTTTCACTAAACATGACAAGATTTGCTGAACAACAGTCGGAATATATAATCGTAATACCTATTATTTAAAAACATAAAAAAATGTTAAATAACAATTAAAAATGATTCTACCCAAAGTTTAATAAAATCTGCTTTTGAGAGGCGCTTCCATTTTCCTATACAAACTGATACGTATATACAAACAAAATAATATCCATACCCATACATACTAGTCGGCATTCTCGAAAAATACACGTGAGGCTACACCATTTGTATATATAAAAAAAATTATATTGACACTCATGAACCATTTACCTAATGTTTGATTTGATTAATCTAATGTTAACAAGATTAATGTTTTATGTTGATTTAAGGACTGTAATATTCGCAATGGAGGGCATCGGAGTGGTAATGCCGGTGGAAAATGCCATGAAAAAGCCTCAGCACTTCCTCGGCTGCCCCAGCGTGCTGGTGGTAGCGATGGCGGCAATAGTATTTTTTTACAGCACTTTGGGACTATTTGGCTATTTCAGATACGGGGATATATTAAGAGGATCTATCACCTTGAATTTGCCTATTGATGACTGGTGAGTTTAAACAAATTTTGCGAAAAACATACTCGTACATAAGTAAAAAAACATACAATAGAAGAGTGCAAGTAATGCTTTGATTTGAATTGATGATGATACAAAATTTTAACAAACCTATTTTAATTTTCATATCAGTCTTTGAAGTTATATCTGTTATATATTATATGTATCTACTGCCTATTTAGATGCATTTTATCATTGCATACGCTCACATTATTTACCAATGCATACAGATATGGATTTATGTACCTACTTTATTCGTATTAGTAAACCGGATATATTAACTGCAGTTCGCAATTAAGTTGTTATTATGTAAATTATATTATCAAGTTGACAGCTAAACTGCATTTTACAGTTGTCATTTCGATTTTGTGTGGTGGCGGATGACTGCTCCAAACTCAGTCCTTCTCAAAGCAGGCATATTGAGGTCGCAAGAATTTGCGGTGTGCATTACAAATTGTTTAATTAGAATGAACTTAATAGTATTTTAAACTAAAATTTAAATCTAGTAGTTATTTGCAGTAGTGTAGTTAAGTATGTACCTATATACATATGACTACGAAAGCTGTACGAAATTCCTAATTACTCAAACCTCTACAGCTCTAGCACTTGCCTTTTTGGCTTCAACCCTTTTTATGTCCCACTGCTGGGCACGGGTCTCTTCCCACAACCATGAAAGGCCTGGAGCATACTCCACCACGCTGCTCCAATGCAGATTGGTGGAGACTTGGCTTTTTACTTACAACGAAAAGTACATTATTATTTTTTTTATACCAAATACCTTTTGTCGTCATATTTACTACATAAATACCATAGGTATTTACGTGCTTTTAAAATTTAATTAGCTGGTACCTATAATATACATTTTTGTAAGCTATAACAAACAAACAGTGGATGGGCATCGTACGCTGAAACACAGGGTCATATCTAGCTCGAAGCTTGAAGCTGCTTCAAAGCTTATCAATATGAAATCGAACATACCAGTCTAATTTTTAGTTGTAAATTATACATAGTTTGTAATGTTTTTAGACGATAATAAACAATACATTAGTCTTAAACCATATCTAGTTGTTGGTAGAGCTCATAAAATTCGCCCGGGGCGATACCACCGCCGCCCTCATGAGTTATGGCAAGTACTTGTATTTCAATTGGGAAAAATTACTATCGAACACAATATGTTCGAAGTGACCATCTCAATCGTACAATCTCAAATAAAACTTCTCTCCTATTTAAGGTTTGACGGACGTCCATGCAGAGTTGCAGTGACTAGCATCAGGTGGCCTGCATGCTCGTTTGTTACTCATAAACTATAAAAAAATCACCAGGGAATATGCAAATTATTTATTTACTTTTTTTTACAGGCCTGCAATTTTCGCAAAGATTTTCATAGCGCTTTCAATCTTCTTTACATACCCGCTACAATTTTTCGTTGTATTTGATATTTTTGAAAAGTATACGAATCCTTACATAAAAGATAACTACAAGCTTCTTACTCTTACTGGAGCTAGGATAATTGGTGTTTGTTTTTGTGGTAAGTTCGTTAAGCTATAGTTATAAAACTATATCTGAAAACTATCGGCAATCATGCGTCATGCAAATACGAGTACCTATATACTTTGACGTAGGTATGTGAACGCGGCACGTTAATTTGAAATGTTCAAAAACTACAACAAATTTTAAACAGTTACCGCAAACAAAATTACTGCATTTTAAGCCTAATATTCCAATCATATCATTGGGTAACTATTGACAACTTTAAATTAGTAGATTAGTAATCTATAGTAAACTGTCAAAAATTGAGAAGCCAGTGACAGACAATTACGACTCAATTAAGAGACGACTTTAATAGCAGGCTCTACATGACTTATATTATACAACAGAGTAAGACACGATCAATAATAGACGGTGTTCACAAAAGATATGTTTCTTAATATACTGTCCACTATATATCTAACTAAACAATTAGAATATGCGACTTCAT
This sequence comes from Noctuana stator, assembly GCA_018231225.1. Lineage (NCBI taxonomy): Eukaryota > Metazoa > Arthropoda > Insecta > Lepidoptera > Hesperiidae > Noctuana > Noctuana stator. The sequence goes on along the minus strand of DWQK01003153.1, from coordinate 9,262 downwards.
AATCATATAGGTATATTATTATACTAGTACTCGTAAGTACAATCATATAATAATTTATGCTAATACCAACTACTAATCGTGATAAATAACATACCATACTAACATTAAATGCTATCATATACCGAAAAATATTTATTTTTATTTTTCAGTTGGTATCGGCATTGCTCTACCCATGTTAGAGCAAATCATCAATTTAGTCGGGGCCTGTTTTTACTCTATACTAGGCCTCATAATTCCCGCAATTGTAGAGACGGTATTTCGATGGGAACGCCTCGGAAAATTTAATTGGGTGTTTTGGAAAAACCTATTGATTTTTATATTTGGCGTCGGTAGCTTAGTGTCTGGGTGCACGGTAACAATACTAGATATTGTCAACATATTGACAAGAAAAACAGAATAAGAGCATTGCTAGATAATTGTTGGAGTTAGCACACTTTTTTACATAAATGGTTAATTTATTGCTTATGATATAAAAAATAAACAGTATCATACATTTTTGTGTTTTATTTGTGTATATTAAATACCTGTAGAGAAAATACCTTCTATAAATATTTTACTAATTATTACGTATTTTTCCATGGCTTTTTCTTATAAAATAATTGAAATGAATGAATGACATTCGAAAAATTTAGTATCCTACCTAAAAATATTTTCAAGAGTTTTACATGTAGTGTACACGCTTATGTACTTCATTTATCTGGTTTTATCTCAAAGTTAAATAGTAGGATTATAGCAATAAAACAATAACATTCAGATTGGCATTCAAGAGAACTAGGCTTTACAGAGTTACTGTCATAACTTCAAAATAGGTAGTGTTTTTTCTTTTTATGAATTGTGAATATTGTGTCTAATCTACTTTAGATTTACTTTATTTACTAATTAATATTATTTGTATATGTTAACAGTGTCAAATGAAATCTTAAAATGGACGAACAGAAAACATGTTCTCCTATTGAATACAATCCATTTGAACATAGACAAGTAAAGAAAGCAAACTCGTAAGTAACACGTGTAAGGTGATGTGCTGGGTTGTTATTGCAAAAATTATTATATCATTGAATAATATAAAGTAATATCAATGTAGCTAGAAAAAGAAAAAGAAACACAATGTCAATATCTTTACACATAACTTATTATTTAAATTTTCTCTTTTGCCTTTAATCTATTTAAGTTTTGACAAGTATTTTAAACACACCTGTATTGTTTCATTAAACTATTTTAATGTTAAACATCGTTCTTATTAATAGTCTATTTCAGAGACATCAGATCATTAGCAAACCTGCTAAAAGCTTCACTTGGTTCGGGAATCCTAGCAATACCTTTAGCGTTTGCGAATGCAGGCTGGGGCGTTGGTATTATAGGAACAGTTATTATTGCATTCATTTGTGGGCATTGTGTCCATATATTTGTAAGTTCTCGTAAGTCTTGCTTATTTTATGATGTAAAGAGCTATTTACATTTACACATTAACTTTTTTAAAGTCTTAGTTACTTAAAATCATTAGGTTATTAATTATATTTCTATCTACAACTCGAAATGCCAAATACATAAATGAATTTGGTGTATTTGTAGTGTATAAGTGATAAAAAATTTCAGGTTAAAACTTCTAGAGAATGTTGTAAAGCAGTAAGGAAACCACTACTAGGATACGCAGAAACATGCAAAGTATCATTTGAAATAGGCCCTAAACCTGTTCGACGATTTGCGAACGCCGCTGGGTAAACAAAATTAATATTTGCCGAATTATTTATAAGACTAGATTCTAACGAAATTATAACTAATATTTTTATTAATTTCAGATTGTTCGCGGAATTCGCATTGCTATTTACTTATTTAGGCGTATGTTGTATATTCACAGTGCTTATTGCCGACTCCGTAAAACAGGTTATTTGATTAAATTTCTAGTTTTATTTCTTTTAAGTTGCGATATGTTATTTGTTTTAATTTCTAATTTCTTAAGAACTTATCGCTTTGGATAATAATACTTTTATGACAGTGCAGTGCCTACAATGTGTTTAGATTTAAAGGTCGCGAAAAGGATATTATTATTATATTTGCAGTAGGCGTTTTTAGTTCATCTTTTGAGTTTTTAGAAAATTCAGTTCTATTTCTTTTTCAAATGCCACTTTTCAAATGCAGAATTAAATTTAATTGTATTTTATTTAATTACAGCTTTTCGACCGTTACGTTCCAGATATAATATGGCCAGTGGAATATTATTGTCTGGTATTCTTAATACCACTTTGCATCATGAGTCAAATCAGATATCTTAAATGGCTGGCACCATTCTCACTTATAGCCAACGTATTGCTTGTGGCTACATTCGTGATATGTATGTATTACATTTTCAAAGACGAATTATCCGTAGCTGATAAGAGAATAGTCGGTTATCCAGAAAGATTTCCTGCCTTTCTATCGTAAGTCTTCCAAAATTATTTTGTCCTGGAACAAATACTTATTTTATTATACTATATATGTATATGATTTCATTGTTTAGAATTATTAGACTTTTATTGACTTGGTACTAGGTATGATAAAAATGTTGCATAAACTATTAAGTGAAGCCTTACCTCAACACATTTTTGAAGGACTCCTAAATCTATGAACCGCGCCAATGTCGTTTTATGCCTGTCGCGCTTTCACAGACTCCAGTTAAGAAGTATTTTTCTTTAATTTGTGATTCAGGTTTTTTTGGTATTTAGTTCATTCAACCAAATACCAAACGCTGCCACACAACTTGACAATTAATTACCTGGTAACCAAGGCAGGGCAGATCGAGCTCCGTATTTATGCATTAAGTTTATTATTTGTGTTATCAAGATATAACAATAAAGAGTAAATATATATCTTTAAATGTGTCTTATTCATATTTATATTTCAGAACAGTCATCTTCGCAATGGAGGGTATCGGAGTAGTAATGCCAGTGGAAAATACTATGAAAAAACCTGAACACTTCCTGGGTTGTCCAGGCGTGATGGTAGTGGCTATGACGTTCATAATGCTGCTGTATGGAGTCCTGGGTCTCTTTGGGTATTTTAGATACGGCGATGAACTGAGGGGATCAATAACTTTAAATCTCCCCTTAGATGATTGGTAAAATAAATTTTCCTATTCATGCTTTATAGACTTCCATTAAGTAACACTAGATACAGTCGACTTTTGTTTCAGGCCCGCGATTTGTGCAAAATGTTTTATTGCTCTAAGTATTATATTCACGTATCCACTACACTTCTACGTAGTTATTGATATTTTAATGAGGTATTTAGAGCCTCGTGTGAAGAAGAAATATGAAACGATTTTACAAGTTTTAGTCAGGATTGCCGTCGTTTGTTTTTGCGGTGAGTTCCTAAGTAACGTAATTAAAGATTTTTATTTCGATACAGTGACCTTCAATGAAGCTTTTTTTGAATCCCATTACTCAAAATAATTGCGTTTATTTTTCTGCCAAATAATAAAAACAATTAAACACGGAGTATAGAGCTATCAAAAAAAATTTTAATTCTATTTGGTACATATTAAACTTAATTACTCCCAAAAATTTAAATTCAATAATAATAAAAATTGACTCCGACAGTACCTAAGTCTTATAAATCATGGAATGGGTAGACTTATGTATATTCGCTACTTTTGTTTACCTACTATAATAGTTTTCGTGACTATACTTATTACTATTTAAATTGTTTTTGACTGTTACAAATGTACTGCACATCAACAACAGACGTGAACATCACAAAGGATCACACACACATACCTAGCTCACCTTTATATAATTGATTCGTAAACTAATAATAATAGAGAATACCGGCAACCATTCTAGTCTGTTAGTAATTTACTTACTTCACTTGCTATTCATAATCAGCTTTAACACACAGATAAAATAATTTATTTTAAAATATTGATTTATTAAACGTAAGTATATAGATGCAGAAACGACGTAGAATATATAATCATATTTTACCACTATGTTTTTATTCGTTTGTTTCTAAACATATATTTTGACACACATTCAGTAACAAATATCCAATTATTTAGCTTTTGAAATACATAATTCTTTAATTAAATACTGTAATTTGTCTTGTCAGGTGGTATCGGGGTCGCACTTCCAATGTTGGAACAGATAATTAATATTGTTGGGGCATTATTCTACTCAATCCTTGGACTAATTATCCCAGGTGTAGTGGAAACAGTGATTAGATGGGAGGACCTGGGAAAATACAACTGGATATTATGGAAGAATACATTAATAGTTCTCTTCGGCATTATCAGCGTTGTTTCTGGCTGTACAGTTACAATACTAGACATCATTGAAAAACTTAAAAACCATAATTAATAAAGCTATTGCTCGTCAAATTGTTTTTATTATATTATATATTTCCTTAAACTATTATGTAGACATTTACTGTATTGAAACTAAATTACAAAATTATATTAGTTGCGCAATAATACAATTATGTATATACGATTACCTACTATACCTTCTATTCCTGGAATGCTGCGATTAGCGTATTAAAGAGGTCAGTAATTTAATGTAGGGTATTTTGTTTTCTTTCCAACAAAATGGTCATGCAGCCTTACCATTGCCAGTGTACCTAACTATCTTCAGAAAGTTACGTCACAAACAGAAACAATTACCGTTACGTAATGTGTAATGAAATCGTGAGCAGGAATAACGTAGTTTTTGCGTAACTACGTTTATCTAGGAATACACGCAGTTCATTCATTCATCATATAATACTAACATACTTGATTGAAGCCAAGTGCGCAACACCTGCGTTTGTATCGCTTCATATATATCTTTGCGTACACTAAGTATTCGAAACTCTGCGTGCAGCGTAATTATTGAAGGAGAAATAAATAAATTAAAAACTTTTGCAGTTATAACTTGTGTAATTTTCATTAAATGTGTCATCTGTTTTAGTTTATTCCCAACCAAACATTTATAAAGCATCTTTACATTTATCTACGATTAGGTACAAAAACTTTTGATAGCAGATACGTAACGACTACGTTACACAAATATTTCATGAAAGCTTTTTCTCATCAAAAATAAAAACAGCTCAAGTAGCCTAATAAAAATAATTTAATGTCACGAGAGGAATACATCAACGATTTCTTTTTTAAACAGTCTAAATGTTTGCACGATCAGTCTGGTGACCCAATTCAATTTTATATCATTGAGTTTAGATTAATTACGTGGGTACCTATTTATATAAACTGTAAAGTATTTAAAAATAAAAACTGAATTCGAAATACAGAGTAAGTACGAGTATACAGAAGAATAAAGAATAATATAATAATATATAGTTTATAAATACAAGTAGCTCAAAAAAATTATATTGGATTCTGTATGTAACCACTGTAGATAACTATATTATATTCTTCTTCTTCTAATTCTTTAAATAGCCATTTTAATAAAAAAAATACATTGTTATGTCGTAACAGTAATAACGATACATAATTATTAATTATGTAGGTATAATAATAATTATATAACATCAAACAAAATTAAAATACGTTTATTTAAAGGTTAAATTGAATTCAAATTTACTAAAATATTATTATACTTATCTTAATATTTAAATCAAATTGATAAACGAAAATAATTAAAATGAAATTGCTAAAATATTAAAATGAGAATAATGTATCGATAATACAACAGACTAAATATTATATACTTTCGATATAATTATATCAATGCAAATTATGTAGATCAGAAACAGATCTAACAATAACACACACAATGCGACAAAAAAAACGAGTCAGTAATTTCGCTAACTGCACCAGATCGGGCCGTTGAAGAAGATGCAGTTGCCAAAACCATATCTAAGAGGGCCACGCGTATCTTATTTATATTTATAAAGAACATCTTTGTTGACTCAAGAGCGAAACGACCATTGTATGCGTCGCCGCACACCATGAAACTTGTCGCGCGCGTAAAATTAGCAAAGATAAAACAAAAAACTCAAGTAAATAAACAAAATATTACGTGAATTAAAATATTAGGTACCCAGTTGTAAAATAACCTGCGTGGACATGTCTAACAGTTATAATATGAAAGAATTTAGCTCGACGTGAGTATTTCGCATTTTATTATAACATTTCTTTAATTTTAAAAATAGTTTTTCTCTCATTAAAAAGAAACTGTGTTTCTTTTCACAAAATTAACTACTTCATTAAAAAATAGATATCTTTCAATGCTCAGACCTTGTACAAATTTTAGACTCTATCTCATCACCAAGCTTATGTATGCCGTAACCGTGTGAAGGTTAACCACTTTTTCCAAGCTTCGTCGACAGAAGTTCGCTTCTTGTCGTTGGAAGTCAAATCTCATCATCCTGTACTGTGAATTTTTCAAAGTAGCATGCTCTATACTTGTAGAGTTCTGTCATTATACCCAATAAAAACACTTAAGAAAATAAAATAGTGAGTGATCCACGTGCTCTCCTACTCGTACTCAATTATCATATTTATATCTATAAGTATTGGATACGTATTATGGTAAACTATTATTATGTATATTTTTTTTCCTGTATATAAATATATGGTATACGTGGATTTTTGTAATATTTATTCCGAGATAAATGAAAACTTTTTTCTGCTCTTACGTTTTGTGTATGTCCGCAAAAAGATACTCTGCTAGACATTTTAATAACATTTCCCCATATCTACATAGTACAGCATAGTAAAATACGCAAAAAAATTCTTCAATTTCCAAGTACAATAGCATATTAATTAAACATATTATTAGTCGTGAAACAGCTGAAATGATACACATAGCCGCTCGTAACATGATTTAGTTACAATTACTTGGAAACTTATGAATATGACGTTTAAAATGTTTTCGAGACAAAGTAAACAAATTAAAACTACAAAACTATTGGTATGTTATTATTTACCTTAAAGATAACTGTAACGTCTGTATAGTCTGTAACTGTCCATAAAACTATTATGTTTTTAAATACTAGTACCTAACTAGTCTGTTCTTTGTAGTCATAAAGATTTGAGTTAAAGAAAGGTCAGAATCCAATAGTTTCAGACAAATGAGCGGACAAACATAATTATATACTCGTGCATACCTATGAAATGTTGTGTGTTATTAAATTCTGCAATTTACATGTTTCTATGGCACCCACGATACAGGGACCCTATGAGTGTAAAGCGTTATTTTATTATTCGTTATTATTATATGTTTGGAAGCCCTGATAGATTAACATGTGTGCTTATCTCTTAATATTACGTACATAAGTAATGAATTGATAACCTCCTTTTTTTTTAAGTATCTTAAAAAGGATCGAATTCAAGCAAGGCAATAAAATCAAAATCTACGCAAGTCGATCATTACAGAACGAAGGCCAGGGTCATGGGGACGAACCTCAATCAAAATTGTCTCAGCTCTGCGGTTAGGAGTTTTCAATTATTTGAACACGTGCTACACGTGACTAAAGCGTGACCAGAACAAATCTAGCATTATAATCATTTTGAATTGTTTAACTAAATTCCAATTCATTTACTTAAGCAAATTTTTAACAAGATCCTTGATGATAAAATTTTGACCGTCGCATATGAGCAATATCAGAAAGAATTGCTTGTTTTTCATATTTTTAGAAGCAATTAATGTTTAGTGGCCAACTAATAACGCAGAAAGTCTTATTTTTTTTTTAAATTTTTAATATATGATGGACATGACGTAAAAGTAGGTAACTTACGTATCTTCGTGTAAAGTTTCGATATTCTTCTACCTCATAGCTCATAGGGCCCTGTCAACAAAATGTCAAACATTTCAAAGTGTAGACCGAGAATACCTATTACATAATCGTAACTTGATGCTTTTTTTATTTTATGCTCAATTTGAGAAACAAAACACTGCTAATTGTCTTCGCAACAGTACTTCGTAACCTTAAAATAACTAAGAAAAAGATTTTTTTTGTGTTTACGTCGAACACGACGAATTCTTGGTTTTAAACGTTTGAAATAGGTATAATTAGATCACGGAACACACAGCCAGGTATGTGTTTCATGAAATAAACCAACAAGAATAGAATTATTTTTGTCATTACCTAAGTAGGTCGGCCAGCCTTAGGTAATTATTTAAATTTAAATTAAAATAACGTTAAATAGAACCTTGAATTAAACGCTTAGTTTAACCTTTTATATCCTACTGTTAGAATAACGGGATTACAGCAAATTAGATGGTTACTTGCAAATTCAAACCGAATCTTTGCACTTTTCTATAAATGAAAAGCTTTGTCATCAAGAACTGAATGAAACTATACAATTACAGTCTACACTACCTTTTATCAGTTAATATTCCCGACGAGGTTTTAAGATTTAAATACATAAATCTCAAATCTTTATAACGCTACATAACGTAAATGTGTAATGTGTGCATTGGTATAATTAAAGATTTAAATCTTTGGACATAATATAACAAGATTGTGACGTTTGCCGGATCGAGTGCCAAATTCGTTCGTTTACGAGTACTGTACGCAAAGTCAAAGTATTTACCTACTTTGAATTTGGGTCTGGCTGTTCCGTATAACAATCAAAAAGAACTGTCCTCTTTAAAAAAAATGCCCGTGATCGACCGCAGTCAACGCATAACGAACTTTCTTCATGAAAGTAAAGATATTTAAAAAAAACCTACATATTATCTGCTGATGTCGAAGTCCTTTGTCGCTTCTGTTGCCTTCTGTTTTCTGTTTGCAATAGTTTCCATGCAATGAACTCATAAGCTACATAACAGATATTCGTAGGGTTTTCACCAATAAACGGGGTGATTCATGAGGATGATTAAGATGTATTATTCACGATGGTTTTGTCTAAAAAATTATTCTAACTAGGAATTAAGCAGGCGTAATTTTCGCAGACAGAACCACGAAATATTCCAATAAATTGAAAAGCATAAAGTTACTGCATGAATTCTCTAATAGTATATATCTATCTTAATTCTGATCATGGTGAAAATTCTCATCTAAATAAATATGTTAGAATATTTAATTTAAATCAAAACTGACATTCACATTAATTAAATTATATGAGTGGGAATATCTCTTAGAAGATATTACAGAATAAAAATACCTTACGCAACGAAAAGGAGACAGGCGGGGTCTGTAGGCTCTTTACATGTCGCCTACCGACACGACGCGTTATTATGTAGCAATAATAATTCAATTATTTTTAGTTGCATCTTTGATTTCTCTCTACATCCGATTCTAAAATTCACGCGGACAAAGTCGCGGGAATAAACTAGTAAAATATTAT
>DWQK01003152.1:0-11956 GCA_018231225.1 Noctuana stator | reverse complement strand
TTTATAGTATTCATCCCAGAAATATATTACGATAAGTACCTAGAGCGTAACGGTTTCCACAGTAGCGTCCAGTTTAGAACACAGATAAGGCAATCAGTACAGCAGTGGATGGCAAATGTGGCAAGTCATCATGATGGCAGGCTACCTATAGTGTATAATAAATCTATCAGCAGGAAATCCCAGAAACATGAAATTTTAACGAATTACAAAGTTTTGGTGAGTGAAAATGCGTCAAAGATCCGAAATAGCACATTCTATATCCGTGGTCAGAAAGCAGTCAGGACAAATGTTATAAGTATTTTCATTTACGCGGATAGTAGTAAAACATATTTCAAATTTGCATTTCAGAAGTCTTACAGACAATTGCAGCAGACATTTAGTAGGCATCCTAAAGAAGTCATAAAGAAAATGTTCCGTTGGTGACTTGTACCTCAGGCGACAATCAGCTCGATCTACACCGATGTGGCAGCACAGCGATTGCCAAGCAGCAATTAGTTATCTATCAGTATTTTGATTGCGTAAAGTATTTTGTATGGGTTTAAAAACGCGTCGAAATCTCGGTCTCCTTGCTCCCTGTCTTCCACGAGGCGAGTAAGCGTGGTCAAGCAGCTTCGCTCTGGCTCGCTTGCAGGCCGGGCAAGGCTCTCCTGGCAGTCTCACCTCGGGGTAGACCTCAAGAATAGTAATTAATCTTTGTACGACTTAAATACGTTAACCGCATACGGTTTATTTAGCATTAAGTCAATATCAGGTGCATTCCTTTCAGCTTCCGATCAAGACTCTAAATCATGGTGAATGATAAAGCAATTTCGTCAAATTTTATCAAGAAAGTGTGTAAGTACTTAACTTAAGAATCTTTAACAGAAAGTGAAGTTCCCGTCCCAATCCAACAAAATAACTATATAGGTAAAAACAGTGGTAGGTTCCACTATTTTTTAAAGATACATTCCACGTTTAATTGAAACGTTATTATATCGTAGAATCCCATTATAAATGAAAGCAACAGAATAAAAATGGAAAATTTCAATCTCAAAGGAGAAGTAGATGTCTGTTGAACGAATGAACAATACCACAATAATATTGACAATGAAGATACTTGAAAACAAAATAGAAAAAGAAACACAAATTTAAACGAATGCTTATTTTACAACAAAAATTCTAATTCTTTAAGGAGATTAAATTACTTATTTAGAAATATATCTGAACAATGGTAAAAGAATTCTTTGCCAATCAACTTTTCCGCAGTAAAATATTAATGAAGGCTGTGCCAAAGATAAATTAATAATTAGGGAGAGAGAACAGAAAAATACTTAACTCTAATTATACAACAATGCTACTGGATCCTTCAATACCTATAACCAACTCCTAAAAGAATTGAAAACTGTACCTGTGTAATGTCTTGTGTAAATTTTTTTCAGGTTAACATTTGATTTTTATTTATTTAGCTAAAGTAAAAGCTAAATATTAAATAGCAATTAACTCGTCCGGTCTATTAGGTTTGGCTATTGCGTGAAGAGAAGAATTTCTCACTCCTGTGGTTCTAGTAAGTTTCGTGACGGTTCAGTTAAACGAAATCGAATAAACATTCATAACCAACCTCCAAACTAAACTGCATAAAGAGTCGTAAAAAACAAGCAATGAAGCGTTCCAAATTTAGTTACCAACGTAACCGCCAGGGGCGCTGCTAGTCGAATGTATCGATTACTCGAAATTGAGTTTGGTTTTTCGTAAATCGGAAATAAGCGCACTAAGATAATGAGGTAGCTTATTACTATATTATATCGTATAAAATTAGTTGCAGGCCGTATTTTATTTAGCTTTTCTACGACTTATCATTTTAGTTTGTGTGAATCATCCGCATTACATACATGTATTATATAGCAAAATATCCAGTAGGTATATTGTTGAATAGGTATGCAAAAAATTTCTACTATTTATTTTGTACCAACTAATCAGAACTGCGTTTTTCTTAAATATAACATAATGATATTTTACTTACCGATATCTTCGGAGTATGCCATCCTTCATCCAGGAATATTGTTTGATGAAATCATCCTTAATAAAACATACTGAACCAAGCGAATACTACAGTGCCGAGTGCTGATCATCGATCCGTTATTGTACTACTGCTGGGTTAATGCCAGCTAGTACTAGTGTTTCCTCTCAATAATGAACAGGGTATTGACAGTCCATACTGGCTAAGTGAGAGTTGATATACTGCAGATGTCATCAAAATATTATGGCGAACTCTTCCCTCACTTTTCTCTCAAGTTCCCTCACTTTGTTTTTGACCGAATGTAAAAGTGGAGATTCTCAGTTCAACTGTATTTTTTTTAATGTTGTTACTTCATAACTATTGGCTAGATGAACTGATTTTGATAATTTCTTTTTTATTTGATAGCTGGTGCTTCCCGTATAGTCCAAATTAAATTTGGTCCTGAGGACAGCCTCCATGAGAAACCATCAAAACATTTTGACAATAATTGCCTCTATAATTTTTTCCAAAGAGCCAAGAACTAATAAACATTTACTCTATGATCGAAAAGCTTACCCCTAGAATGTTAGGCTGAAATTCAACCACTAAGCCAATGCCACAGCCTTATATATCAGTTACATAATGTTATACAACAGTTTTAAATGTAACATTGTGTAACTGTTATATTAACAGTTTTGATACTAGTGTCCTATTCCACACCCATCTTTCTTTGCTCAGAGATAATTATGTTAGAAGTACTGCATAAATATGAAGAAAGTACTGACTATTAGAAATGCTAGTTATATATTGAAATGTATAACGAAGGTTGTCTATTACCATGACTTCAGTTAAGATATTCCATATAACCATAATTTTTACTATAATGTACTAATTTTTTATGGTTGCTTGGTAACTTACAAGTGTTTATAGACGTTAGGTAACACTTTGAGCTTTATAGATGGATAGAATATTGGGATCAACGTTACAGATTCAGGGACTAATTTTTCATAGATATAGAAGATCAGACATAGTAGAAATGTAAAATACATAGTTGTTCATTTCACTATGCTAAAGATTCTGATGTTACTTAAAAGATCTTCATAAGAGACAGTGTTTCAAGTCTGTAATGTGTACTTATCTGATAGAATAACAAATTTGAACTTTCATGTTTATAATAGAGGTTCTCCAGAACTTGAACCCAAATGCTACAATTTCTTTTATGCCAAAGAAATAATGAATAATACTGTACCTATAGGTATATTCTGATATATATTTTTTTAACTATAAAAGTGAGACATTGTTCCTAAAGATACTGTAATAAATGTGGATATTTTATTGTAATGTGCTTTAAATATAAAAATATGTTTGTCTACAGTAAGTTTATTAATTTTTTTTTGCAATAACTTTTAACAATAAATTCTAAAAAAGGTTTAAAGAACAAAGTGTGTTGCGGTCACTTTATTAGAGATCAAATTGTTTTTACAAAACTAATACATTCTTTAAAATGTTATGACATAAAAATATATGATACATACCTACTATGTTACTTGATATTATTAAATAAATATGCAAAGTTGCAAGTTTAGCAAATGCTGAATGGTCACTGTTAAAATCTGTGAACCATAAACAACTTTTTTTTTCAGCTAATACAAGGTTTACATTAAAAACCTCACAGGCACATAAATGGGTTTCGACAGTGTGTAATTTTAAAATAATTTGTGATGAACTTCATATCTACCTGAAGGCAATGAAAGCGTCTCCTAGTTCACCGCCAACGATGTGCACGCCCCCCTCGGGTATAGAGAGGCCCCGAAAGAAATTCCTAATGTCAAGGGCATTTGCCGACCATGGAAGATTCTGCAGTCGTATGATGACACTCATTGTCACTGCTTCTTCGTGCTACCTATAAAGAAGGGAAAAATTCCGGTCTGTTTCTTTAATTTATCAATCTTCCTCAATTTTAAGTCTTAAATAAATAATATGTATAGTAATTAAGACAAGTGATCCTAAATGCATTAGACTCTTATGAAAAACAGTCCTAAGTTCTTATTTGACCTTAGGAATAGTTAATTTTGTGAACTTTGATCAAATAGTATTATATACATAAATTACCGAGGTAGGTAGGTACCTACTAAGTGGTGCGTTCTTTATAAAATGGTGGCATAAATAGTGCAGTTAAAACTTTAAGGTTATAGAGCTTTAGACACTTAGAATTTCATTGCAGGAATTGAGCAAAATAAGATTATCCTGAATACTGTTTGAACTGATAACGAGGATGAATAATGGAGTGCGGACTTTAATGTTTGTGCCAAATACACAGTAATGGCCGCATCGACATTGTTAGAAACATTACATCCTTTATGTTAATTTTTTTAATGATTTTAGACTACTAACACTTATTTATGTTTATTTTAGGACATGTAACTTTAAAAATCTACTTTCTTCTATAGGTACACAGAATAACATGAACCTAAGTGCCTAAAACAGTCGGATATGTCGGTAATGTAGGTATTACATGGGCGATAAGGTTTTTGCGAATAATTTGCTAGTGTTACAAAAATTAATGTTATTAATACATTTATTGAAAATTATTACTAACGGTAGGCTTTCCTAAATAATTAACTTATTTTTGCCCAGACAAAGCAGAGAAACTTGCAAATTTTATAATAAAAAAATACATTCGTGGTAATGACATGACGGCGGCGCCATTCACGTTATCTTACCTTTGAATTGAATCCACTTACCTACAATAATCCTACAATAGTTGCGCCGCACAAATTTTAAGAAAAATAGGACATTTTCAACACAATCAATTCACAGGAGAATAGATAGACAACACATACAATGTATTTAATGGAATCATACAATCCAACGATATTACGCGATGCAGACGAGAAACATACAAAATTACAAAATGGCGGCAGGTTTAGGCTAGGCGCTTACGGGCGGGCGGGGGTTAGTGTAGTGTAGTGTAGTGTAGCGAGCGATACGATACGATGTACGACGTACCCGATAAGAATCGATATAATAGAATGCAATGTATAATTTGAAACTCATGTTTCAAACACAATAACGATACAGCCAAATATCGCATTTACATAAATGCGATATTCATATAATGCGAACTTTCATAAATAATTTAGTAACGCTTCGTCGGAGAATGGAATCGAAAAATATCGCAGAAATAGTCCGAAATATTTGAAATAGCAATTTCGATATCGCATACAAATTATTTTTGGCTGTCAAATTGACCCTCTTGATGATATAATGATAAAGTTATCATCTATTAAATGAAATATTTTCAAATAATTTGAAAATGATTTAGTAATATAAATTGAACTTAATCAAAATGAAAAAACCTGAACAAGAGGTGAACATTTTTATTTGTGAATCGATTGTATACTCGATACATTATGTTACGATACGATATATCGTTTGAAAATGACGTATTGGACATTACTAGTGACGGTGCGCTGCGTGCAGCGCCAGCGCGCGGTGTTTCGTCGCTTGCTGGGCGGTGTATTGTTGCCTTTAGTGAATAACCGTTTATGAACGAAACATTTTTTAGTGCATTATGTGCATAATTTATTTGAATATTAAGCATATTAAATTTTACTATGGTAATTATTTTTATTTTGGACTGGCTGGCTTTGGTGTATATTTTTATAATTATTACATGAATCTACTGACGTATTACTGAATTAGTGACGTTAGTGCCAATGAGATCAACCAAAAGACTTTTTCTCGTCTCCTAATTTTTTTCTTTTTATATCCATATCTATCATCAAGCAACAGTTTAGTGTTCTGTGCCTGTCTACGCTCCGATACCTACCGATAGGAGTATAGTGATTCTGTGGTCCTGAGTACTCCTAAATAAGTAGTCTGTGAATAGTGAATGAAATTGAATGAATACTGCCGTGCCGTCAAGTCAAATTCGAGCGCTTGACACTTCTCCACGGAATCCACGGATTCTATTCGGACTGCAAATCTTAAAAATTCTAATTTATGTGCTCCTAGTTCAGTTCTTTTTGATTGAAGTATTTCAAGGATCTGCTTAAAAGTGCTAAAGTAAGTACTTTTCGTGTTTAGTAAAGTTGTCCTTCATATTCATTTTCGGTTGTACTCATAATGTAATTACTGCGAAAGATTGACAAAGTCCGTATTGTAAATAATTTAGTAATTCTCCATATTTTAATGTCTTAACGTATAGTCGAAACTATTTCGATTAAGCGATGTATATTGTTTCTTTTTTTCGATCTAAAGTAACCATTTCACACTAGCGTTACATTTTAAGGTTGTCAAAATTCAGGAAATTATTTCGATTTCATACAGAAATCGGTTGCGAGTGATGTAAATTGGTTTTATGGGTTTAGGTAGATTATATTATCAAAAATTGAGTCTAACTACTCCGGTATCTACTCAAATGATGTTTTATTAAGTTTCAGTCTTTAAAAAAAGGAAGTCAATCTGATTTCTTTTTTATAAAGATATTATATGGATGAAGACAACATACTTGTAACCCTTTTTATTGCTACTGCTGGACACGGGACTCTACCACACTTATAAGGAATTGAATTGTACCCGTGCTTTGTCTTTGTGTCCTCTGAAGTTCGGAAATGTTTTCTAAAAATGGTCACTAGTGGTCAAACACTTAGAGTAAATCACAATCACTAACAATAACCATTTTTAAATTATTCAAATTTAGTTGAAATCTATTTTTTCAACTGACTTCAGAAAACGAGGAGGTTCTCAATTTGAATTTTTTTTTCTTTCCTTATAACTTTTTAGTTTTTAATACTTTTACTATTATTTTTTAACTTTTAGCTGGGTGAATGGATTTTGATAATTCCTTTTTTTGATAATTTCTTGTTTGGTTCCATTTCAATTTGGTCCTATTCTCACAATGACATCCATGAGAATACCTTTTAAGTCTAAAATTTGCAAGTTTGCATTTAAGTATGTGTGCGACAATTTGGTTGTTTTTATAACGTGTGTTGTAATTATTATAAAGTAAATGCAAGTAAAAGGAGTATATAGCTTAATCAGTAGAAATAAACAAATCTGTATATCTTTTTAACTAATAATTAATGAATAGGTATTCAATTATACATAGTTCCTTTAAATAAATAAATTAAAATCATTCCTCTTCAATAATAGTGCATAGTTAATAATATGTGATGTTTATGTTCCTTGATTTCAAATGAGTGCCGAGAGTTTTTCTCAAGGCGGCAACAGCAGATTTATTTAACTTTCGTCCAGTACCGTATTATTTAACTTTCATCCAGTGTATACAAATACCTTTTGATAATTAAAAAAAATTTGAGTTTTGTGTTCTGAAATTAAATTACCTTTGTAAAATAACATAAGTTGCCTGATATATAAAATAAATGATTTATTTGAAAACTTTATGTTAATTTGTTCTTAAAATGTTAATGCCCTCAAAATTAGGGTGATGACCTATATCTGCTGTTAAGATCCGTGACTAAACCATAGCCATATAGTTTGGCGTCTATTGTTTACATACCCTATTTGTGATTTCATATTTACTGTAAATATTCAGTGAGCATAGCATATAGTATAAAAGATACAGATCCAAATAATTTTATTTTAACATGCATCACAAGTAATCAGCCATTAATATATGTTGTCAGATGTCATTAATATAATTATGTAAAATAAATATCTAACTTACCTAACAAAATCCATGGGTATCCATGTCCAACCGTATAGGAGAAAAATCCTATATGAGATTATACTTTGCTACTCATGAGGTCTGAGTCAGTTGCCTTAAAAATAACAAATTCAGACCTACAACTTGCTTAAGTTCCAACGAGTTCTACGGACTATAATACAAATTATTGCACCAAACATGTTAATCTTCTTTTCAGATTACATTCTGTTATATACGGGTCCTAATTCAAGGTAACACAGTCTGTGAAGTCAGTATAATGTCTTTATAGAACTGATCCATCGCGGAGCGGGATATTGTCTGTCACAAGCGGAAATACAAGACGGATAAATGTGTGACCGATACCCTGCGTTCCTGTTGGGAGGCACTCCGGTCAGCAGTTGGGATCGAGGTTTCAACTCCTTTGAAAATGTAAGTGTGCAGTTCCTTTATTTTATAGTAGAGTGACGTTAGTGCTGTAAATTTGATTGGTAAGGTGAAGTAAGATTAAGGAAATGTGGACCATGAATGGTGGAATTGTTCATCTGATAAGTTAATTGCAAATAATATAACTGAACGTTAGGTTTACCTATTAAGCTGAAGAGTTTGTTTGTTTGAACGCGCTAATCTCTGGGACTACAAGTTGGATTTGAAAAATTCTTTTTGTATATGATAGCTACATTCATGAGGAAGGTTATAGGCTATCAAACATTACGTTACTATTCTTAACGCGGGTGAAACCGTGAGGCATAGCTAGTCCTCTTTATAATATTAGTATAGATAGTGTAGATTAAGTGGACTGCGTGCTTAGAATAAAAGTCGTGGTTTAAAAAGTTATTTTATTTTATTTCTGCGTTAGGAATTTCGACCTCATAGATTCTGTTTGAAATCAAGTTGGCTTCTCAAAAACAAATCAGTTTTTGTTGTTTCTTTGTGTGCGGTGGGCGTTTTTAATTTTCATTATTTTAAATTGATTTTGATTTTGAAGTTGAACTTTTTTTTCCGGAGTGAGTTCTAGTGGTTCTTAGTGGTTTACATAGTGTGAGGCGTTTTTTCGTAAGTGGAGGAGAGCAGAAGTAAGTATTTTTTATTTTAAAGTCGAGCAGTCTCAATTTCAAGTCTTTATTAGTAAGTTTGTTTAAAATTAACTGTAATATTTCCCCCGAACATACACGGAAGCGAGTCAATAAAAAATGTAGTTAAATAATTTTGTTGCCAGTTGCAAAAAAGGGAGAAGTCGAGGGTAGCTGCAAAACTTATTGTAATGACGTGACGCAATACATTATTAATGGCCTCGGCAACGGCAGCGCGTACAGGCTGCAACTAAGCTCCACAAAGATGTCACTGCTATTTGCATTGGAAGCCCGCCAGAACTTGTTCGCAGTAGGCTTTGTCAAAAAATAATAACGGTTGGTGTTAAGTAATGGAGTAGGGGCGAGCGTTTTGGTAATTTAACTGTTTTGTTGTTTATAATTTACTGTCTGTGCCATGCGGTTTCATCCGCATTAAAAGTAGTAGCGTAATGCTTGATAGCCTTCCTCATGGATGTAGCTATCACAAAGAAAAAGAATTTTTCAATTGGTCCAGTAGTTTCAGAGCCTGTTCAATACAAACAAACGAACACTTTTTTGAAGACGGTTGAAAACTATGTAAAAACTGCGTTTACCCAAAAAAATCTTTTGAACAATGTAACAGAAAAGAACTAAAAGTGTGTTAACAAAAAATTGGGGGTGCAACCCATAGATTAGTTAAAATGAATGGACGGAATGTCAGTAACGGAAGGTCAGCGTTGCTACCGTAATAAGTCAAGGCTCCTTACAGTACACGTGTACACACTGTACTCACACGTTCGCAGCACGATATTCTCTTTTATCCGTGCGACTGACCTCGCTCGAGTACCGTTGACTCACATTCAGATACTCGTCGCCATAGTTGTGCTTCACTACGTCCTACTACGACATTGCGTCCGTTCTTTTAGTAGGTCCATGGTGGAACCCAAGCTAAGTGCTAAGTGCGCAAAGAAATGGTTTCAGTAACATTGGAAGCGCGCCAATTGCTCTTGTCGGCGGGCCTATTTTACTTTCCCATGTTTTAAAGCCGGAGTCCCTCCCTCTATTCGCTGAGGCAGGCCACCGAGGGGGTTTTTGGTGGTACAAATCCCACATAACCCGGTATCAGTCGCTGGTGTCGGTTACGTTTAGAAGGTAGAAGAAACCTTTTTGAGAAAACAAAAAAAAAGGTTTCGGCTTGTAGGTTGAAATCAGTTAGGAGATTTACTTCGCGAGACTAGTACCCAAGTTTTATAAGTAGGAAGTAATTTAGGAATTTTATACTTGAAAATAAATGTATTTATGCCATGAACGCAAATTTATTTTTCTCTGCTTTGAGAAAATCTGTTTATTTTTTACGTCTTTCAGTTTTTACCCCAACTTCTCTTTGAGTTGAGATTTTAAAATTCATCTCAAATCAATCTATACTAATATATAAAGCTGAAGAGTATGTTTGTCTGTTTGAACGCGCTAATCTCCGGAACTACAAGGCGGATTTGAAAAATTCTTTTTGTGTCTGATAGCTACATTAATGAGGAAGGTTATAGGCTATCAAGCGTTACGTCACAATTCTTAACACAGCTAGTATAAAATAAAAAATTCATAGGATTAAGCCTGGTCTATTACTTTTTTAAAGATGTTTTCTTCGATTTTTCTAACGGCCTTGAATAGTCACTATGGTAAGTCATTAAAGATAGTGGATTCTTACTATCTACGTCATCTCCAAGGGCAACTCAAGATGCAGCACTGTGAAGTGGCACTTCTCCAAATGGACCTATTGATCCGAATTGCTCATTCGCTCATCAGACCATACTTTTCATTTTAAAGAAGATTCTTGCAACTGACTACTTGTAACTCACAACATAACCAAAGTTCCATACATCCATCCAGCTGCCTTTAGTTCACTGCTGGACACAGGCCTCCCCTAGGTGGCACCACTTCGTCCTTTCGTGTGCCCTTTCAATCCAGCAGTTTCCAGCTGTCTTCATCAGCTGAACAGTCCACAAAATAGCTGCAATAAATCAATTCTTGTGCCCTTCAAATACGACAAACGAAATTGCTTTCCAGTACTTGTGATGTACATAAGCCGCGAAGCTAATTTCTATTCTCTCGCCAAGAACTTCAGGAATGAAATGAGTAAGAGAAATCGAACTGCAAAGTGGCTGAAAACTTACCATTTAATAAGAATATCATGATGTTTGCTGTGTTCTTCGCCTGATCGACTGTTTTTGTGTCTATTCTATCTGCAGCCATGTTTTTTCCCATACGAACGTTGTTAATGGCACTTATCCAAATAGCCCAATCGATCTGAGGTGCTTATTCGCTGGTGAAGCTACGGTTATAATGTAGACCACAATATTCGCTATAGGTTTACTGTAAATGTTGCTAGCAATGTGGGCAGTCCCATCTGGTCTGTTGAATTGAATGCCAGCTAGAATTACAAGGAGTTTTGGTGCATTTGTATTTATTGTTTCTGCATCTGTACAGTATTTGGAATTACACAATTACGTGATCAAATTTCTTGTGAGATGTTTCTTATTCTTATAATAATTATAACTCGCGTTACGAAAAACACCGACTTCGAAGCTGTCGCGCATTTACTTAAATTTAAGACTTATATGGTTTGCTCTTGGATTGCCGAATAAAAATGGGATCAAACTAAACGCATCAGCTTTCAAATAAAAAAGGAATCTTCCAAATCGGTTCACCCAGTCGAAAGTTATGAGGTAACAAACATACAAAGAAATACATTCTAAATGAGAACATCCCCCTTTTTTTGTTGTCGGTAAAAAAAAATATCAATTTCAGTATGTTGTTCTGCTGTTATATTACTTCTAAAGAAATTAGGAGGAATGTTTACAAAGTGAAATATGAGTGACTATGAAATTTGGAAAAAATATGTTTATAAAAATCAAATTCCTCATGAATGTGCAACTCTCATCTGATATCCCTACATCTCTATTAACAACGTTTCAAAGTACCTCTCTCCCTGAGCCTTAAACCTTTTAGTAAAGTTAGCACAGTCATGAAACTCAGAAAACGAACTTTGTCAGTTCTATGATAATAATAAATGACACGCCGGCGGAATAACTTTGAACGTGAATCGAATGAGTCGCATAAAATAAAAGCACCCACAGAAACGACAACGTGTAGAAATGTCAATGATGCCAACATTTCAATTATGACTTACTAGCTGTGTCACGCGGTTTCACCCGCGTTAAGAATAGTAGCGTAATGCTTGATAGCCTATAACCTTCCTCATGA
>DWQK01003151.1:0-11957 GCA_018231225.1 Noctuana stator | reverse complement strand
GTCTGCGCTCGCAAGATTTATGATGCAACCAACAGGCGAATATTGAAAATCTAGCGCACTCAAGAAACCACTATATTCATTTTGAATAAATATATAACTAAATAAAGACTGACTGATTCTAAAAATATGAAAAGTGCATATTGAATTATATTTGTATTCCTATAATAAATAGATTTGTAAAAAAAGTTAATATGCTTTTTATTTTTTAAATGATAAAAAAAAGTAAAAACGGAATTGTTTAAGGAAAATAGAAAAATAGAGATCAATAATATGTCGCAAATAGATTGCTTAATTAGCTGTTATTAATATCTAGTATGTAAACGACGTTCAGTTGTTTAACATATAGGAACTGTTAAACAATCCTTCTACATTTTGAAGGTTATGTTAAACAACTAAGCCTTTCCAGAATAAACAGACGCAAACTATTGGAGTTGGATTTGCTATTTTCTCTACGGAGAACAGAATATTGCTCTTGCAAACCAATCTGCGTATATTGAGCAAAAGTATTGAAGTACGTACATTTACTGTTCCTCATGCAAGCATATGAAGTTTTCCTTTCCGCTTGCTATATTAAGATTTTCCTTCTATTTTCCTTATTATAAGAGAAGACGATAATGATAATATTCGATGGATGTAGAACTTCTGAAAGCTGCAAAGAAAAATATCCCATTGCGTTGAATAAATGAATAGTATTTTTGGCATATATTTTATTGGCATGACTTTTTGTTACAAATGTGTCATTAAGTAATAATACGTTTTATGAAATTATTAGCTGTCACCGAATAAAACATACTATTAAAATAATATTCTCCACATATTTTTGCAACAAATAAATATAAAAAATGCATTCAATAAGAATAATTTGTTTTGTTGATACAATTTGTTATAGGTACAATCATAGTATAAAGGTAAATAGTTTCAATAAAGAATTAATAAATGAACATCAAGATGTATTTGATTCACATTTCAGCGTATTTTGTCGTCACATCCATTTCAGTCACAGATCCGTGGGGGCGTCGCACCGGTACAATATCTCATTTACTTATGATTTATCCGATTGCCTTTCCCCGTTCTCCCCTTTCTAGTTGATACGTAATGGCGAACTGTCACATAATTTGTAATTATTAAGGGGGAAATCTTCCGTATTAGTTGAGTCTTTTAGGAGTATTACCCACCTTATTTGTTTGAGCGAATTGCGGTATTTGCTAGTCACAATGTGTATTAAAAGGTGAAATATATTGAAAACCGTAAAAGGTTGATATTATCGCAATGAATGGGTTTTCATAAGAGGCCCATCAGTCAAGCGCTACTGAAATGCTAACGCGGATTGTGGTTCTATAACTTATTATTACTTGTATAATAAATTCATCACGCTGGTGGAAGAATCTTTTTACGGTTTCGAAAAACACTTATATTTCCTGAACTCTTTCAATATTCACAATATTAATTTAGTAATTTAATCCATTACTCGAAAGTAACACTAAATCATAATAATAAGTACGTCGATGATCTAAATCACAACTTATTACAATAAACTAGGAATATTGAATGTTTATGAGCTAGTAAAACTTCTTTGTGACTTGTAACGCAGTTTTGAAGGGCGGTAAAGAGTAACTGAGAGGCTCTTGTGTCAAGTGCTTTCGTAGCTCGCGGTATCGCGTCAACGTTGAGTTGGAGCTGTCGGAACCACAACAAATTCAGTGAAATTCATTTACAAAAGCGTATTTTATGCTGTTTTCTTGAAGCGTGTATACCATGACTTTGTGAAAAAAAAATATCAAAATAAAAGTATCCACGTGTGCGGTGCAAGTGAGTGAGTTTTTGCTTAAATTTTTGAACAAGTTGTCAACTAACTTTTATTGTTTGTAAGCAACAAAATATTTTTTCTAATAAAGGTTATCACGAAAGCTATTAAATTTTATCTATTAGTAGTCTTACTAAGAGCACAGAATAGAGAGGGAGCTAGGGCATTAAAAGTGCAAACCACCGTGGCTACGCCGTAGAAGCACTACGTCGTAGCCATTGTTTTACACAACCTAACACGCAAACTACGCAGAATGTACAACGTACATAATACATAATCTTTTTTAATACATAGATGAAAAATTCATTTTATTCTGTGAGAAGCGACAAGAAAACAACTGGGGCCTCTTGCATATGGGACCTTCGAGTTAAATGGATTGCGACTGTGCATAGATTGCAATTCCTTTCAAATGTACACGGTCTCAGTTACAACGTGAGAATCTACGGTCTACACAGCGGCTGTAGCGTAAAACGTAATTATTCAATGATACAAAACATTATTATTCTATTTAAATAATTGTAATATCTTGTACTAGATTTACACTTAAGAATGTTTTCAAGTAGCAGCAGCTTCCACCGCCTTAGTATTTCTACCTACACACACATGATAAATGTATTACGTACTTTTCACTAAACGGCTCCGTATTTATTTGTCCGTTTCGGCAGCACAGTGAAGTTTCCATTTTGTCCGCTGCGTCACGTACGTGACAAACGGCTCGTCTTAGGGATCGCCAAATATCGTTTAGTACGTGCGAGGAGAAAACCAACCCACTGGGTAAATAAAATAAATCAAATATAACACACTGTTTCCAAACTAAAATAATTTGTACTTATTTTTATGTGAACAAAATAAAATTATGTCTGTCATTCCCGTTTCAATAAACATTTACTAGTTGAACGTGGGGGCTTGATAGGGTAGAAACACACGTATTTTTGCCATAATCCTGGGTTGTCAAAAATAATAGGTATATTTTATAGGAGAATAACTTTAACTATTAGAGTCTGTACATTATACCGTAACTGTTTGTTATTTGGTAAATTTGTTTTATTTGGATGCTGAAATTTTCATTTCACCGTTATAGGTACTTTAATATTTATCTCAGTGCGTTATTAACAATACAAACAAAGCAAATTTTCTGATAAAGAATGTTTATTTACACCTCTTTTTCATTACTAAAATGACCATTGTTATTGCACTGCAAAAGGAAATATAATTCATGCAACTCAATTTACTCGGCGCATATTACGCTTATCGAAGCGCAAACATGCATTAAGTATGTAGAAACCGATCGGTTATGAAAACAAACAGTATAAAACAGATACAGTTTGTGCAAATAAAGAGCTATAATTATTTACTATAAGTTCATATTTTTAAAACTTCAATCAAAAACTTCAATCTTTGTCTTTGTCACTAAAAGATGAATGTGTGATGAAATAATTAATACCAATTAAATATGCTATGCAAGTTCAGTCCGTAAGTTATTGTTGTATTTTAAAAGACTAGTAATAAATGTGCTTTTTTATTTCGAAGCATCTACGCCGTGTTTAATGATGAAACGTGTGGATATTTTCATATGCCATGCATACGCTATTTGTGTATGCCACAGACAAAGTTCTAACGTTCACGAAATTCAACAAATTTGATATTCCAACAGCTTTTTGTTACAAAGAGGACCTGCCGCAAATGACATTATGTACGCGTACATTATATTAGCGGATGGCAGAGAACAGTAATATGATCATGTTCTTTCTGTGTCGCGTCGTACGCTGACCCCATATAAATAAGGTTCTTATCCAGTTTTCCAAAGACGATTCATGTTAACACGTGTGCCTGAGTTGGGGCAAAGTTTGTGGCGGGGCTTCCCATCCGGCCAAATGAAATTTGCCCCACTGACAACGGCCTTCGGCGAAAGCAGTGGCATAGTAGCTGCCAGGTGTTCTTTATTGTTTTAACTATCACAACTTTTACTTTGTGAAACATTACTTCAACGCAATCGCCTTGACATATGTTATAAATGGTTAGCGGCATATCACAATATTTTAATAAAAAATATTTATATTGTATATTTATTTAGCAAGACACGGCCATACTTTATTAGTTCTACTCATATCTAATGAGTAGAACTAATAAAGTATTAAAATCACAACTATAGTTAGGATTAACATCATATATTCAAATAAATAATTTATAGAATCCAATCTAAATCGCCGTTATCTTTTTAATAATTGCAAACGAATAACAGAAACTAAATCGCCGAGTATATCTTTTTACGGCGCCTAATTCGGCTTAAAATTGCATTGTCTTGCGTTCTTACCTATCCTTACAGTTCCTTTATCTTCTAAAAAGTATCGAAATAAGAATACAAAACAGCAGCATGCATCCAGTTTCAAAGATGGGCTTAGGCTTTATATGCGAGAAGTACACGTTTACCCAACGTTTACGCTCGTGAAGGTTTCGCAGCGAAAATTCACTCAAGCCGCCTACATCAGACGCGAATGTGTTTTTATTCTTTCCAATGCGTAAACTCCTTTCCACGAACCTATTCCACTGAAGACAGACTACGAAGAAAGAGTCTTCGCGAAATTCGGACAAAGTTTTGTATAAAGTTCTGCCTAGCGCCGCCACACAACATAACTGCAATATGTTACTTTGCTTATGAAATTTGTGATTGCATATTGCACGCTAAATTTAATATGTGAATTATGGATTCGCTGAATTCGATTTGGTCTTCGAAAGTTTTGCCGTATATATTCTAAGAATTGTTTGAGTGTTAAATTAAGTAAGATGTTGTTAAGAAGTAGATTCACGAGAATATGTGAGTCAAATACCTACTTGAACCTTAAAATCTAGACTTTAGAACAATCACAATACATGTCATTGTTTATTTGCCATCTACTTAGTTTTCAGTTAAACGCACGTCAATTGTTAGATACCAGGAAGTTACCACTACTAACATTATATTTGTATTAGTACGTGCGGAGAAAAGTTTCGGTACCTTTTTAAGCACCTTACGGCGCGTGGCGGGGTCTGAGATTTGGCATCGAGATCGTACTGATAAGGATCCACAAGCGAACTCTGTGGACTGAGTCTGAGAGATAATGTCTGAGTAAAAAAATAACTGCGTAAAATACCTAATTCAGGTCTCCATATGCCTTTACATTATTTTATTTAGATTTCAGTAGCTTTATTTATATGCAACAGTCAGTATTGTGAGGCGATAAATAATAAAGCATTTGGATCAAGATTAAGCGGCAGGGCACGTCGTGGCAAACTTTCGATTCCAATTCGGTGTCAGTCGATATTAAATTAAAAGCACCCACGCATTCCTGTCGCGTCTTTTTCCTGTCCATTTGCGAGGGCCGTGTAGAAACCGGGGTCACATCTCGCTTCTAACGCCTCTAAGCTACGATAAAGTGATATGGATACGCTACAAGTACATTCCGTAGTCAGATTTTTGATAATTAAAAAGTTGGCGTTAAACGTCGAAAACATCGAAGCATTGATCTGTAATTTACACGTTCTTGTTATATTCACATGTCTGATCAAACAAATAATTTATTGAAATTATGCATTCGTATTCTAATTCTATTTTTCTACTTTCTTGAACGTACTCGTTGATATTTTTTTAAAATTGATGATACCAGCAGTTTGTTTTGTGTTTTTTTTATCTTATAATAAACTTTTACAGAAGTTGTAGGTAAAGATTTTATAAGCTGGAATATTCTTGTGATCTAAAGTTGTTCAAAATATGAACAACTTTAGAATAAATTGTTTGGTTAAGCAGAATATTTCCCTGTTGATTAACACCCAACTTACTATGATAAAATTGATAGCACATTTGAAAGTTTGAATAAAGCAAACACCAGTTAAGCAACTGGTGTTTGCCTAGGTAGGTATTACTTACTATTTTTATTTTATAATAAAATATATACGGCGCGAAACCACGTCATGGTATATTTGCCATAGGAAATAGCTCTTTTCGTTTTATGGGAACCTCAATAAAATATTATTCGCAGCGTATCCATAACAAGGCAATGGGTCGAGCGAACAAATTTCTAGGCAAGCGATTGAATGGCGACGCATACTTGAGTGATAGCGGACTTTTTTATTTGAATCGTGTGCGAATGTGACCGACATAGCACTGGTGTTGTAACATATTATTGTTTTATTGCGAAAAACATTCTATTTTAAATTTTTACAATTTGTACAACTCATTTATTTTCTACCATGCTGGGCACGTGTGTTCAAAGATGAATTGGACACTTCCCATAAGGAGCCCTTAGGTTATTTTATTATTAGATAGTTATTTATTATTGTAAGACAAAAGGACATCCTTTTGTCTTACAATAATAAATGTCTTTCATCAATTTAAAGTAAATTTCATTGAGAAGAAGGGACGGCGGAACTTGTTCTCAAAAATATGAGATATATAATATACTCTAATGATTGTCTGAAAATAGATGTTCGAATAAAACCATTCGTGAGTAAAAAAAACAAAAACTCATCAAAACCCCTGAAAAAAGTTCACATGTCTACGTTTTATGAGACATTTTCATGTTTTATTTAGAAAAGAAGGCACTTTTATGGGACCCTTACATCCGAAGTCAGAAAACGGCAGGACAAGGTCGCATGACCGTCTCTTGAATTTTAATGTTATACTCCCTTTGAAAGTTGTAAAAATAATTTTACGAGATAGCTTCGTGAATCCCTCTCCTGTAAGATGTACTCGTATGCACTTCTTGCAATCTTTAAATAACGATACCGCCAGAGTTTCACAAAGATGTTGGTGCGAACAATATCTCGGAGCTTATTTACCTTGTTTCTCTGAGTTTACTTACAAGATATGGTTATATTGTTACAAAATATGACAATGAATGAGCGGTCGTGTGAAATACGTTGCGGAGAGATTGAAGTCATTTGTTTCTTTGTTTCAATCAAAAAAGTGAGTGACTTCTTAACTGAAATATGGCAACATTATACGGTTTCCTCACCGATCCTATTTTCTGGTTGTGCCTCCTTCACATTTTCGTTAATAGATGTGTCACTAAATTTGCGTTTTCAATTCGGTGTCGGCCGCGATGGCGGCGGGCGGTTTCAATCAAAACAGGCACGCACTCGCTCCACATCCTCGCCAACCTCTCCTTTTAGAATAAGAATTGTCTTTTTCGCTGTACTCAGCGACGACGGCTTGCCAAGTAAGGCATTGGCTTATCTATTTACTATACTTATACTCTGTATTGTACATAACATTCTAAAAGAATGAAATAAGTTAAAAACGAGCTAAAGATATTTATTGCCTCACATATTATATATAGCTTAAAATTAAAAACACGGAAAAGAAAATCAAAAACATACAAAATATATATGAGCAAAGGAAGTGACTCAGCTAATCCCTTGCGCTGAAGAGTCGTGAACCTCACAGTTATGTATTTCTTTGCTGGGAAATTGAATCTAATCGAATCAAGTTACTGTAAGAAGCAGTTAAAAAAGCAGGTAAATTCATCTAAAAGCACCACAAAATAATGCACATAGCACCATCAGCGTTGGTCGCGCTCAGACGCGCGAATTCCGTCGAATGCAAGGGAAACCGCGCGTCTCTTTGTTACTCAGAAGAAATATTACGAGTATGTTGTGGAGATAAGGGAGAATTTTTTGTGTTAAGTCCATTCGATTGTATCGCAAAACACGTGTGTTGTGTAGTAAAGCTCCAATATTATGAGAATGCTTCATGTCATTACGTTTAGAAGAGAATGTACTCCATACTAGCCGATGCGGTAGTCGCTCGGGGCACTGTGCCCACCCGCCATGAAATTAAAGCCGACTCGCGCCGAACGAATGATTGAATAATAAACGAAAGAATTCGCGTCCTGCCCTTGTATTATGTATTCATGACGGCTGGCCCGTGGACGACGCGGCTGACACGATACGAGACACATCTGTTTCAAGTGAATGTGAGCACACGCAAATGCCAGAGTGCTTTGAGAGACTCTGCAGGTCTTTTTCTGTTGCCAAATTTGATATAGGTACATTCTTATATTTATATTTACGTCGTGACTGTGATTAGATACAAATTCGCTTGATACTTCTGTGTATAGAATGATGAGTGTTGTATGTATTTGTAGATTGTTGATAGATACAAATAAGGGTCAGAAGTGCTTTTTCTCGGCGCGCGTTACATTAGTTATACCTATTCATGTTCAAGCACCCACGTAGCTACTTAGTTTTTATTTCGCAATGTGGTTCTTAAATAAGCTAAGCAAAATATTTATATAATTCTTACAGCACTAAAAAGTAGGTACGTCATAAAATTTAACGAGTTCTTTAGGAACCAGATGAGCTTTTTACGCAAACAACATATTAGCAATTTAAAGAACCATGCATTGGTATAATATGTAATAGTGGATTGTATGTTGAATGGTATGGTACTCTCCTCGCAGTATTGTATGGTATTGTGAGTTTGAACTTATTATTTAGATACATGATTGGTTTATACTTCAATTGACGTCACTTACCATATTAATTAAATAATGAACGAGAGTTACCAAAGAGTCAACAAACATGCAAGTAATTAGTACCAAAGTACTATTTTAAAATGTATGCCTACATATTATTTATCGATGCTTTGCTTTACTGTTTTTAAATTTTATTATTAATAAATATTATGTATAGGTTGATGACCTCACATGTATCGTTAAAACCCTATATTAAAAAGTAACTCTCAATTATACGTACCACTGCTTGTGTACATATAATATCTTTACCTTAGTAAGATATAATGAAACGACCATTAGAACACAATGGTGCTAAATACAGGTCATTAACATAACAGAACTAGTATCTACTAAACGTGAACCGGTCCGCCGTACCGGCGTCTCGGGGGGCTCACCGCAGAGGAACTTAACCCGAAATTAAATCAAAGAGGGCTTAACCAATCAGGGCGAGTGGTATCATTGAATCGGCAAAGGAACACTAAAATTACTTCTTGATGCGGAGAAACGAAGATTCATCGTAAAAGTGGTGGGTGAACGCGTGGGGTCGGGGGAGGTCGGGGGGTCGTCTGAACGGTTTTCCGTGTTTCACAGACGTCCACGCCCGGCGATTATGCCGCACGTAGGTTCTACGAGTACACTGGACTGTGCGGCCCACTAGCTAATGCTCTGTTATAAACACGAAAAATCGTTCCGGTAATGCTATAAACGTACTGACGGAATTTATTTCGGCTTTGTGTTCAACTTCTTAAGTTTACGACTCGTCATTTTCGGTGGATATGTTTTATTATGTAGGGATTTAAAACCTTTGTAAAAATAAACTTGTAACCTGTCACAGGGTTTTTTTTTTCCATCTTGGTTGAATTTTTCTAGTAAATGAAAACAATTAAAACGCAAAATCACTAAAATAGGTGTAATCAATAAATTTAACTGTAAACAAAGATTCTGACGATGTGGCCTATCTTTTTAATTCGGTTAGAAACCATTTCGAAAAGAATCCCGGAAAATGAGATCGACTCTAGATTAATTAAGAGAATTAATGAGTGGAAATAAATAAGGAAACAAGCCTCAATATAATTGCGGAACACGCAGACTAATATTATTTAAATTAGACCCACTTTCATAATTAACGACTGAGGCCGGTCTACGTGCGGTGCAAGAACAGAAAGGCCCTTGAAATTTACGCGCGTGGTACTGCCACCTGCGTCGTGTCTCCTTTTACTTTATCCCGTTAAGATTAAGTTCCCCGAACGCGTGAAACCCCTGCCGTGAAGTGAGTCATTTGGCCCCTGTTTACTAGATTAGGGGATTTTTACGCCACACGGCTTTCTGTGGCAAGTCCCCCGCATTGACATATTATGCTATGGGGTGTATCGTTGAAATTTCGCCTCACCTGTTACATATTTTCATGTTGTCGATCCCCAAGTGCCGCGCCGATGTTTTATTTGCCTAATTTATTTTAATAAAATGTTCGTTTTTTTTTTTCTTTTATTTTAGCGTACCGGATTTAAGCTGCAAACGTGCCTTCTGGAACTAATTGTGCTTTATATTCATTTGTTCCATTAGTTTTTTCTTGGAGTGCTTTAGTTAAACTTAACTTACAAAACTAAAAAAAGGCCACCTCAAGGCATTTGAAGAGCATTTGCAAACATTTAAAGCAAATAATCAAAAACCTTTATTCTAGTACTAATGAATGAACACTTGTATAATAATTACGTGACGAAGAAAAATTATTACGTTAACTGTTAATGTCCACGACAGATTGAAACAGTCAAAATGTATGTTAATAAATGCATAAAGGCGGTTTAAAATTTCCAACGTTGTGCGTCCGATGGATAAATGATTATTGCCACACAGCGACTCATAGACTCATACAATTTGTGAAGCAAAAAAATATAAAACCCACAACTACATACCCACAGTGTCCAGCGACTCTCAAAGTTTACCTTTCGCTACGCAAACTGGCAAATGGACAGTCGTAAACCGAGCCGTGGGCATTCGCACGAGAATTCACTGTAGCTGAGTGGGAATTGAAAAATGTATTCGCAACGTCTTTACGACTCGGCAGTAATGCTACTGCCACCACATACTTGCTTGCCTTACATTTTCAATAAACAAGGTCCTACGAGGTTCTACTTACGAGTACTACACAAGCAACATTGTAGTTATAAATTGCTTTTGACGTAGATACATCTATGTATTTGTGTGTGACTTTATAAGTAGAAACTTATGCGCTACCGCCATCTGTTGGTACATGAGTGAACAAAATCGGCAAGTAACTAACTTGTAACTTTACACTGCTACTCTTAACGTAACGGCTCAAAACACACAATACAAATACAAAATCTTTGAACTGTAATTAGGTGTAACAAAATTGTTCCTTAAAATATTTTGTTTTGTTTAGATAACACGGTTGTTCAATTGCGTATTCTCATCTCAATTATCGCAGTAACCGCTTCCAACCACAATCCGAATAGTGTTCAATGCGCTGCAAACAATACTGATTTGTTTGGGCTTATTTCATGAATACACTTGTGTTTGTCCAAATAACACTGCGCTGATAGAATTTCGTAAAAATGTTGGCAATGTTTTTTATTTATTCGGGATGCGATAATATCCCGTTGTAGATTTTATTTGTCTTAATAGATTAGGCGTGGAAAAAATATATGTACATAGCGTGATAATAAAGAATTTCGATAAACAACAAGTAACATGTGTAGCAATGAACATTTAAATATAAATTACAGCCACGTTTCGAGCAAAAGTTGGTACGTACCTAATATCTTGTACTAGAATGTCATCGCATTTAACCCTTAAGTCATATACAAGCTTCCAAATCCCCTAAAACATAAATTACCGTATCAAATCCTTCGGTCACAAATCACAATACAAGGCGCTCACCAACCGATCTAAGTTATATTAGCTTTGCAGAATCGCGAGCAGTAAATAGCCCTTGAGATCAGCGCCCCGAAATCCAATCAGCTATTGAATTAGCTCCGGCCGTGTGACGAGAATACGGATTTACCCTATCCTCATGTCAAATGTTTATCTTTCATCTAGCGGCGTTAGTGTAAGTGCGAGTACAGATGGTAACAGGAATAACGTTAGGTAAAGTGCGATAACTTGACGTAGATCGTGTGACCTGTTGAGATCAATTTTATTACTATTATGAAAAAATTTTCCACAATGGAACCCAATCCTACATAAATGAAGAAAAAAACTTTAAATACTTAATAGACTTCTTCTAAAATCTGTAATATAATAACTAAAAAAAACTATTTGGTGTATTTTATTTTATATTTCAAGCTAGTTTTGGAGATGGAGTGCGGAAATATTCACCTATCTTCTTAAATAACTTCAAAACTATTTATCTTAAAATTATAGAAAAATATTTCAGTCTCTCTTCATGACTTTCGTCACGTCTCAGCCGCCGCCGCCTGTGGAGGAGTGAACACACCGCGCAGGTAGCAGTTGGTGCTACGACTTCTCGCTGCTCACCGTGATGCAGTCCGCACGTGGTGTGGTTCCGAAGAGTGAGGTAGGCTGAGGTCAGAGAGGCAAGAAAGACAATATTTCCATGTATTGTGAAAAAAAAATAAGATTCAAACCTCCTATTATTTGAAGTCTGATAACAATCCAACAACGGGAATATCGTCAGTATCGTT
>DWQK01003150.1:0-11961 GCA_018231225.1 Noctuana stator | reverse complement strand
AAAAAAATGAACATTTCAGAGATTGCTGCGTACAAGATGGTAGATATCACATCAGTCAACGACATGAAACCGAGACGCGTTGTTAGGGCGCGTCACATTACTGCGCAATTACGCGAATGGCGCGAGGAGCGCATTAATAATGGAGCGGTCGCAATGCAGGCGCGCCCTTATTACAAGAACACTGCTCCCCGAGGAGACTGCGGAGTCCACAGGTTGTATTGTCGGCTTCTATTTACACGTTTAATTTGAAACATTTGACAAAAAACTACAAAGATTTCATAAGACACAATTATCCGCTAACTTCTGAAAGGTTAGTCAAAATCTTATTGAGCTTAATGTTAAATTATTATCTGTGTAATGTTAAAAAATCGATTAAGTTATTGAAATGTAGCAATTTAAAAACTCGAAAACTAGTGTCTGACGCTTCAAAAATTTTTTAACATTATTTTCTAACACAAAAACTTAATAAACACTTGAACCTAAACCTTACCTATTTATGTTGCTTATCGATGAATATGACGCCTAGTTTTATTCCAATTTAAAAATTCTCAAGCCGCATAACGCGAATCCCGTTTTCACTTAAATGATAATTAAAAAAAATTGAAACAGGACTTATTAAAAGATAATGTATGTACTCATATAACGAAATATTTGCAAAGTATGTCGGCACTTATATGGCTTAATTCCTTAATTAATAGAACATTCTCGAAACTATTTACTGAGAAATGCTGCCTATCTGTTAATCAAAGCAACGATCCACTCCTCGAGCGAAGAGCGCTTGATAATTGTCCACGCACCGCGCTCGGCCGCGAACACACGTTAAAGTATGATACACGCAGTAAGCACGGAACGGTCATTGCTTTATATTTTGTATCAGAACTATTCACCCTATTCTGAAGTCCATGCGGAAGTCTTGGGCATAAGCTAGTATTAATTATAATTGAATTGATAATCTTTTTAAGTCGGTTAAAATTTTTTTTTATTTTAATGCATAAAAGAAAGAAGAATATAAACCTTGAAATCATAATCAATCCCATTTTTTTGTTTCGTTAATATGTAATATTAATTATATAAAATAACAAAAAAAATTGACGTGTTACGAACGCCGATGAGTACCAATGAAAGTATCATGTGATAAGTGTATTTATTTTGTTGAAATTTCAGTAATATTCAATACTATAAATAACTTGCAACTCTGCAAAACAATGTTATCATGTTAATATACGAGTAGCTAATTATACTCACGTATTTTACTATGTTATCACTAAGGAAACAATTATCTCATCGTGTTGTATCTACGGCGTTCTTAAATTACTGAAACACAATCCGGTCTTAATTAGCTGTTGTTACTTCGAACACGGAAGGAAATCTGCCTTCCGTCTTCGAAGCTAATGGAAAAATGTCCATAAATTCAAATTAACCAGCGATCATCGCCATAATTTCACTGAGGTAAGCATCCATTGTTTCTTTTCCTAACGATTGCTATTTTAAAGTCTTTGTAACGTCTGCCGAGTTCCAGCAAATTACCTCGTAATTAATCCATCGGAGTCGGAACCGTGAAATTTTAACGAGAATGATAAATGACCTCTTTTGTGCGCTCTTCTACCCACCGAGCCTCCAGCGCTGCATTATTTTGTCGTCTCCTGTGCATTAGTACCGGCGGAGTACCGTAGCTGACGTAATTAATCATCATTTGTATTACCTTTTCACCGAATGAAACGCTTAAAACCTTGTCTGTCCTACTTTTATTTCCCACTATTAGCGAAGATCCAGAATAATTGAAACATCAACTCGGCACTTCCATTCTTTCAGAAACACCCTGTCAACAGTTTGTCCCGCCCTCCTGATTAAGAACTCGAAAAACTCGAAAACGCTTACTGCTCGCAAAGCTATTTTGTTTCTATTGCAAAACCTCCACGTCTCATTTAGCTTCATTCGCCATCAGTTTTGATGGCGGTCCCTAAAAACAATTAAGGGGAACTTTCTGGTTGTAGAATAAAGCGACCAAAATAGGACTGCACTTAGCGTGTTGCGGTCACGCACTGTCACTGGCGGTTCTTAATTTGGCCGGCGTGGCGGCGACCGGTGATTAGTTCTGAGTGAGGCGTGGGCAACCGCATTATTTTGCATCGTGATTGTTTTCCGTGAACAATTGTTACATAACAGTAAGGCACAGTTTTGAAGACAGGGACATTATTTATGGCATTCATTTTTTCCTTATATTAATCATGAAAATTATAATGTACCTAATCCTTGTTATCTCTGCCAGTAGAAGTGTACTAAATTTTAACAATAAAAAAATAAATAAATGACAAGACATAGCAAGAAATAGTGTTAGGCTAATTTCAGTATCAATTGGAGTTCTTGTTCAAATATGAGGTCATAAAACATAGTGAAGTGAACGCGTTCCGACTGCCATAAGATCCCGGAGGAAGCTCGTCACTACTCGGTAACTTTGTTGAGCACGTCGACTTGTGTACTAGAATTTTCCCTCACAAATTCGAAGCATAAAATTTTTACGAGGTGAATTTTTCAGCGTTCAGGAAAAGAGTGCATCAGGCAAATAAGATCGGGTCGGCCGTTACTCTGAATGTCAGAGTCTGGCGGTAAATCATGGCGGCCGTGAAATACCGTTGGCAGCCCTGAGCCCCGGAATTAAAATACATAGCAGTCGGACCGTGGCATCTTGAGCCATTCAAAAAATGTTATAATTGTTTTTGCGTTCTTTTACTTTGCTAAAGAAATTGGAATTTCAGAAAGAACAGCGCTTCGTTTTTCAGTCATATTAATTGTACTCGTAAAGTTATCACGTACTAGGCACCTACTATTAGTTGTGTAGAATAGGCAAGAGAATATCATCATTAATTATATTTAATATAAGATAATGTTATTGGATTACGAAAATAAAAGATAAAGTTCGTGAGGTTTTATTTCATACTGAGTTTCAAGTTAGTTTGATTTTGTGCCATGCGTGAGTGATTTTGGCCTCGGGCAAGTTTGAGGCCGTTTGGATTGCTACACTAACGTTGGTTTCTTACTATTTGTATAAAATTATAAAATATTGTTCCTTTCAACTACGAGCGTATAAATTATGAAATGATCTTCCCGCAGAGGCATTTCCAGCGGATTACGATATTACGGGTTCTTCAAAAAAGGCGCTAAAAGCGCTCTTCTCCAAAGCCAGCGACGAATTGGCGTCGCCCGTGTCCATAGGCGGCAGTGATCACTTACCATCAGGTGGCCCGCATGCCTGTTTGCTAGGCGTAGATTATAAAAGATAAAGTAAGGTACTTACACTTGACTCTAAAATGCAGCTCGTTGGAGACAGTTTCGCCTTCAGCGTTCAGGGCAGAGCAAGCGTACCGGCCGCTGCTGTACCGCGTCACCTTCTGCAGCACCAGACTCTGGTTACTGTGGAACACGCGGGCGGTGGCGTTGTGCGCCAGGGGTCGGTCCTGGGGACGAATAAATAAGGATTATGTTCAAGGTCGCTGAAACAATAGCATGTCGGCTGCTTTATCTTACTGCTCGAATATGAGAAGAGTTCAGGCGATAGTACTCGATGTTGGTCATGTGTGGGCTGGTGGATAAATTAATGTACTCGTAATGTGTACTGTATAAAGTAATAAAACAAGTTTACGTACTTCAATACGATGAAGCAAAATGTAAAAAATTACGTTTAATAAAACAATATAGGATCAGTTCGCTGACCGAAATAATATTTCATCAAAAAGCGCGTTGAGTGAACAGAAACACTTAAAGAATAAACAACTTTGAAAGGAATCGCAATAATTTAGCATTTCGCTTTGTGCCGGCGTTGCGCTCGCAAAAACTGGGAACGATAAAGGATATAGAGAGAAAGGGGAGAGCCGAAAGAAAATTAAACATCGCATTCGGGATTTAATGACGATCACTTGTAGATTCTATGGGGCCCCGGACGCCACTTGGAAACACACAATGCTGCTTCATTTGTTTCTCCTGTGTCTTTGCCATTCAAATGGACGATTAAAGAGATTTTTTTTTCAGGTATGTAGGTACCGGTTAGAATAGACAGGTTCAGTGATCTGGTTTCTCTAAAAATTTTACCTTCAATACTAGCCATAGCTCCAGAAGTGGGTTAGTAATATATTGTTAACGAATTAAAGTAAAATACGAGTATTTATCAACAGTTCTTTAAAATTGTATCTGCGAATTGCTATGTCTGAAGGGCGTGATAGAAGGTTTCCTTTCTAAAATACTTATGGAGCCAAATTCCATCATTAATACTTCAGCAATTCCTAAAGGCAGTCTTAGTACATAGTCCTCAGCAGAGAATGGATCGGTGATTTGCGCCAATCACTGGATGGTGCCCGTTTAATAGGTTGCACCGTTCAGATAGTAATTACTTTGCGCTAACCCAGATTCAAAGCCTCTTCAGATCAATCTTCTAGTTCAGCCATGCCTAGTGGGAATATCGGAGTCATCAGTTTTATAAATTCTAGTGGTGTATGGCCGATCGGTAAGATTATTACTACTAAATACAAATTATGTCAATGATGTCAATAAAATTATTTAATTTTTAATTATCATTATAAAAAACATAAGTTTGCTAGTCATGCTCGAACATCTCTTGTATGCTCGCCTGGTTTGAAGCTTATGTTAGTTTAAACAATAAAAATTGAAATAGCTCGGAAGACAAAATGCCGGTTATTCTGAATAATGTTCCAAAACGTCCCGTTCCCGTAAAGGGGACGTTTTACTAGAATATGATTATATATACAAAGGGCTCCCATTAACTGCGCCGCGCTACAAAAGGCGGCACTCTCACGGACAAAGCGCCTCGTCGTGCTCCAAAGGACTGATTATTTCTTGTTTCTAACAAAAGGATTTCTAATTATTAGAGGAGATAAGTGAGTCTGAAGATTTACAGGAGTTCACTGCAGGTAATAGTCGGACGGGGAATTCGCTGATGCGATAGGAAGCGCTAAACGGCGTTTTAAACATGCGCCTGGAAAAGCCCTATTAGTAGCGACCATTTTACTTGTCCCCGTTTTATTAGCATTTCGGCAACATTGTAAACGAACGCTTGCATACGTCGGAAGATTTATACATTCGATAAAATTATTGTTCTCGTAGCGATAAATCAGAACGATCTGCAATCAGCTCGACGGATTTTATTTGTCATTTTGGCGTTGCCGAATCAATATCCATAAAATATGCCTTTTATAAAATCGTTTACTCGCGAATAAAAATAATCATAAAGAAAATTTTATTGGCAGCAATAACACGTTTAAAGAATGGTGTAAATGAAAAATAATAATATGCTGTTGTGGTGCCTTTAATTAATTATGTATCAAATATTTTTTTTAATATGTACATAAGCTGATTCTGAATTTGATTTGGAATACAGCATTGACCTAATATTTAATGAATAATTTACTATCCAGAGTAATAATAAGCGTGGATTATGCTAACGAAGTTGGCTGACTTGTCGTGGCTAAAATTGATGAGCTGGAAAACAAAGGGGCGAAATGGAATATGAACACAAAATTTAGTTAGGGATAGAAGAATTAATGCGCATCGAGTGTTAATTCGTGGCATTCAGTAGCTAAGGTATGGCAATGAGACCGCATACGACGGAAAATTTCGTTCATCCTAATGAAGTCGGCCAACGGGACGCAAACGAAAACCCGCTCGAAGATTCCTTGTTTTGATGAAATTAAAAGAGACGTTTCAAAAGCTTCGTGGAATTGGAAGAAGGCTTTGTATGAATGGGAATACAGAATTTCCACTCTCACGGACGTCACCCGCAGCCGCCGCAGCTCGCTCGCCTAAAAATGCTTACATTATGACGTCATTTTCTTGCTCCGTTTGCTCTTCGGTTGACTCCGTTAGTTGGTTGGGACACGGAAATTGTTACTTTTAAATTCAGAAGTTAGGTCCGTAAAGGCTTTGCGGCCACTGCTAAAACTTTCACGACCATTACGTGAGAACTACCGACCGCTTATAACTTTCAGTTCATATTCTTGAAGTACTTGTATTCTATTTATTAAACTACAGTAACGTAATTGCTGAAACGGTGAAACTCAAGAAAGGAACATCCCAAATGACTTGGCAACTGTGAACGCAAAGAAGATAAAAAGTCGGACTGGGATCGTAAATTTGAAGAAGGGAGGTTTGCAAACGTGAAAAATTACCATGGAGCTAATAAATCCAATCTTGGAGAGAACATTATAACTTCCGTCCAGTATTTTTCGGAAGGCGCCAAATTCTCTCTCAATCAGAGAGAAAAAAGCGGGCATATATCATGTTGGCGTGACGCGGGGGAGTTAGCGGGTATAATTCATTTCGCGTATTATCTCACCCACATCGAGACGTCCTCGTTCTCCGTCGCGAACAACCAGAGTCCTATGACATTCGGGCCATGTTTAATGCGCGTAAAATTACGTGCTTATAATTTATTCGTTGGAAATATGACCGGATAAGACACGACCGTGTTCGTTTCGTGTGTGCGAAATTTCATTTGAAATTACATTACCTGTTTCAGAACTAACTGAGTTTGTTTGGAGTAATTTGAAGGTTGTTCAGCTGTTTGTCGGGGCGACGTTTCTGTTTTCACCCTTTTCTGTTCTCATTACAAATTTATTGAACCGTTATTTACTTTTAGCGAGCATCGAGAGTCGAACAACATAATTACATCACGGTTTCTTGGCAACGATTATTTTAGTGCTTCATAAACGTAATGTACACCAATGTTACAGCGAGCTCGCGAACAGCTTAAGAGCATAATGGATGAGATAGTGTTTCAGACGACGCATTAACACGCTTGCCTAAATTAGGCAAGCTTTTATATTATTTATTAGTATTCATATGATTAAATCATACATTAATGAGTATGTATAATTGTATTATGAGAAATTCCATCATAGACTTTGGACGTCCACTGCTGGACATAGGTCTCTCGTAGGTGGAATCGCTTCGTTCAGCTTTGCAGCCTGTGGTTGTAGCAGTTTCCCAATATCTTGCTGAGGTCATCAGTCTACCGGGTTAAAGGGCAACCTGTGCTACTTTTGCAGAGACACGAAAGCTTTTCAAAGACTTTTCCCCATCAGATGTCAGTCCATCGAACGATATATTATGACATGCCCACCGCCACTTTTTGTCAAGTCTTCTTCTTGTAAGCTTTAGAGTGTAAGAGTGTAAGCTTGTAAAATTTCACTTTAGCGTAGGTACGTAAAAATATGTTAAAGATGAGTTATCTAGAAAATATGTGAAATATGTGTGGGTATACCGTGTACGAACTTATTTAAATCTTGCCATGGTCAATATTAAAATACAAATTGCATATCGTTTGTGAAGAATAATGTATTATTCCAGCAGACACAGTCGTTACAAAAGGTCCGGCGCTCGTTCGGAGACGCTAATTGTTTGGGATATCGCGAAACGCGACCCTTTGTGTCTTCTCGCCAACCCCTTTTTTAATGAGACCCTTTGCATAAACACCATCCCTCGTAGTTAGGTATACTCTCCGTAGACCCATTCAAGTGCCGCGAGTACATAAAAAGGTCTTTATGTTCGTGTCGTCCGATTTCTACGAGACGAACGGAAACGCTCCCAAAATCTTGATCGCGAAATCAATCCAGCATGAAAGGAGTGCGAGTGATTCAATCAAGGGTGTCCATTATGAACGGGACGAGTTTCATTGGAGCACAATCTCGCGAATGATCGCAGGAGGCCGCGGGGGACCGACCCGCCGCCCGCGCGCCTCCGGAAATAGCTACCATTAACGAATAAAGGGAAAGAATTTTCCACCTGACAACGCCGCTGCTTGTTCTATGGATGTTCGCGTCTGTCGCTACAGGATTCAATATGCACGGTACCGACGTGTCCGTCTGAAACAAAAGCTCGTGTGCTCGTAAAAAAATCGTTATCGGAGTGGCTTTGAGAGGAAGGCGGGAGATGTCTCGGCTGTAATCAAACAGATGGACATAATTGTTTTGTCCCATTAGGAAAGAGTAATCATAAATACATTCAGAGGGCCAACCGTCGCTCGAGGGTATGAATATGCTACACTTCATCTGGTGACACGTGTCGATGCGTTTCATTGTGTCCTCTTTCCTCGTTTCCTTCCAGCCATTGTTGTCGTGTTTCGGTTCGCTTTGGACACTTATTGTTCGAAAGCATTCAATTGGTCGCACATTTTCATCTAAGTTCTAAACTAATATTTTCTTGTCGTTTATAGTTTCAAAGAAAATTAATCAATTTGGAAAATCAGTAAAATCCTAATATGGTAATGAGTGGAACGTCTCAGACTGTGGTCTAATGGTTAACATAACCGACACGTACGTGTAGTTTCATCCGCGGCTTTAATCAGAAACTTGGTTGAGGGATGAGAATTTGAATAGCAGAGCAGGGTATTCATTAAACACTGGTGAAAAATAGGAGCGCTCGACTCGAGTGTCGCCGGGACACCACTTGGCACCTGCGCCGCCGGTATTTGTTTTGACACGAAAACACTATCATCTTAATTTCGGTGATGAATTCAGATGTTCATTACAGCTCTTTACCTTTTCTTTATAATTACTGACATCAAACTTTGTAACAAACGTTCAAGCGGCTCTATCGTGTATTTTATCCATTATACCGCAAACATACCTACTAACTTTTGGATATGGTTGTAAATAGAAATAAAAATATAAATCATCTACCTATTCCGGAAAATTTCAAATACATTGTACAGAATGGCAAAAAAAGACATTAAAATGAAACGAATGCAAATATTCGAAGCCAGAAATAGGCAAATTGTGACGAAAGTGGCCCACAATAAGCTAAATAACATTTTATTCAGGAGGAGATCGTGTTATCTCGAGCGTCTACGTAAGTTATCAAATATTTTATAACTTTATGTAGATCGATTAAATTTTCCGAAGTTATAAAATTTAAATTCTAATACCTATTCAGTCCATACATGGAGCTACCTGGGACAGTACCTATGTACTAGTAGCTATCTCGACACATCACATCCCTAGCCGTCCAGTTACGAGAAATAGTTGATTTTACAAATCGAAATAGCGTTCAGCGAAGCGTGTCTATCGCACTGCTGAGTTGACATTCAACGGACATAACTTTCATATCCATTGCGAGGAACAATTTATTTCCGAGCACGATTGTGCCAGTTCCAAATGAAACGCAGCACAAGTTGTGCAAGCGTAATACCAGTCGCCTCGGACGGCTCAAGACATCGGAGGCGTCGCCGTGCTTCCCGATCGGCACAAGTTTAACTCCGCAAATCCGCCCGAACCACAGATCCTTTTGTTCGCTCTGCGGATTTCATCATTTCTGTATTAGAGCGAGCCAACTTTGAAGGCCTGTCCACTGAAAGCATTGAAATCGGCTAACTGATAATCAATATTCCCTTTTTGTTTTTTCGCCTTCGCCTCTCGATGTCCGCCGAAGCAGAAGTGAATTGAAATGATGATTTCACAAAAAATATCTACTCATTCACCGATTCCCGACTCGCGATCTGTTCTGCACAAACACTTCCAGAGAGTTTTGTGAGTTTTATTCAAAACATGGCCAGCGGAAGCGCGTCTCTCTAATTTATTCCGTCCCTCAAACTATGCGAAGTTCTATGTACTTTACTCAATTGATCCACTTCGGATCCGGCGGACATTAATTCATTAATTAGCATTAGCTGCTCCCGGCGGATGGACCGCGCCATCTTTCAAAGGCAATAAAATATGATTTTGCATTAACAAGGGCCCGAAGGCAGATGCCCGCTAAGCGGCGTAAGTCGGCTCGGTCGTCACTGAATAATTGTTGAGATTACAATGTATATCTATAATTTATGACAGCTTAAGTTCCCCAATTTATGCGAATTT
This sequence comes from Noctuana stator, assembly GCA_018231225.1. Lineage (NCBI taxonomy): Eukaryota > Metazoa > Arthropoda > Insecta > Lepidoptera > Hesperiidae > Noctuana > Noctuana stator. The sequence goes on along the minus strand of DWQK01003150.1, from coordinate 2,101 downwards.
TGACGTCTCATTCGTGGATAGCTAATATTTGAAGCGCGGGCGACGCTCGTTGCTCCGGCGCCTCCCCGCTCTTAGTCTCTTCTGCCCTCACTCTCATTCACTTGGTTAATGGTTGTAATTTGCCACGTTTGGGATTTTTTTGCGGAAGTAACAAAAGAACATCTATAATAATGATTCTGTTTAAGTGGAATCCCAGCAACGAAATGCCTGCATGAAAAATTGTTAAGAGCGAAATTTATTTTAAGCTTTAGTAATAAGTATATTTTTCTTTATTCCCTTGACTTCTGTCTTCGAAATTCCCTGACCGATTTTTACATAACAGTGATATATTTTGTTCAAGAATGGGTTTTATTTTAGAGACAAACAGACTTAAAGGAGAATGCAACGTAATGTATGGGGACAGTAGTGTGCACAAACAGTAGTGAATCTCTGCAAACAAAATGTATTAAGTATACTTAATATTAACTGGAACAAAATGTACTTTTACTCGAGATCTTTATGGATCCATATTTAAGATTAACCATAGAACATATAGTTTTCTTTGACATATTATTTACGCAATAAAACAACCTAATAAATCAAATAAACCTACCAATATTGAGCTTTTAATAATAATATTTTATATTGAATAAAATAAAAAAAAATTGTTGCACACGGGGATATCAAAGGAAAAATTTAGATGGGTAATAAATGAAAGGCGGCCGTTTCTTGCGAGATATTTTTTGAGGGAGGAAGACGACACCTCTCGTTCACCTAGATTGAAGCAATAGGCGCATTCCGTCTCCGGAATGTTAATAAGCGAGTCGCGGCACTCACGGCCCCGTGCCTGAATTTAATAATTCCGTGACTGACATTCAGTTAACGGGAAAAATCCTTGTTTATCCAATTACGGAACACGATACCGATCCTCAGTTTACTTCTTAACCGATTTTTAAGCAATCTAACGTAAGTATTTGTGTGTATGTTTAAGTATTTTAATTATACAACTTTAGTAAAAGCCTAGTTATTCACTACACAATCCGTATATAGGAACACGACAGCGATATGAGCTTCGCTTATTTGCTGACTAATGAAATGGAAATTTCTGTCGCATTATTAACTTTCCCGTATGTTTTATTTACTTCTGTGGTAATATGGCTTTTTAGTGTTTGTTTGAGACTTAGAAGAGATATTGATTTACTGATGGCACCCTTTATGTGTGTTTGCTCTCGAAGTTTTAACCCTATGAAGTATGATGATCTTAAAATTGACCCGACTGGCTAAAATATTGACATGGCACATGGGAAGTTGGGAGTTGGATGGAACTGCTTGCAATACTTTTTATGACTTAGCTGGCACCAGTCTGTATAAACGCCTGAAGGCCTGGAGAATACTTAACAGTTGTAAGAAAATATAATCACTACGTACATCGCGAATATTTTAGGATCTCTTTTGTATGTTGAGGTAACTTTGAACACGTTACTTGTATCCTGTATATATGTTCTTGTTAAATGTAACTAAATTACGTACATCAAAAAATATTATTATAAAAGATATTTATTAATATCAATAACAATCTAATATACTTGTCCAGTATTAAGCCCAGTGGAAACTAGGTACGTATCCAGGGCGCCATTGAACACAAATTATATTGTGTTAATTGCACTTAAGTAACTGAATTGAAACGGACAATTAGCGTAACTTGCCGGACGTGACCGCTCGCTCTTGCCGTGCCTCTCGACATTTGACCGAGAAAGATGCAAATAAGATTGAGAGAACGAGGTAAGATTAAACTACATTTTTTAACAGAAATAAATGTTATTTGAAATGTTGTCAAAACAACTTATTGGTAGAGCCGCTAGCGACGCGTTCTATTAAAAAAAAATTGCTAAGTACTGTGTTACGACCACGTGTTGGAAACACAGGAGATGGCACTGTCTGGTGGTGATGGCAGTTTATTGCGACTAAATTTAAATAAAAAAAACCTATTTGTAAAACAGTTTTTTAATTTAAATCCAACAAGAGGGCAGTTAAATGAATTAAGGCAATATTATATACTGTAACTAGTTGACCTGGCGAACTTCGTACCGCCAAAGGACCAGTAAATTTAATGTTGTGTTAA
>DWQK01003149.1:0-11961 GCA_018231225.1 Noctuana stator | reverse complement strand
GATAGGTACATCTAGTTACCTACAACTAAGTATAAAATATTTTTAGTGACCATTTCTATAATGTAGCTTCACACGAATCTTCAAAAACGCGTACGTAATCGCAGTTTCACGAATGGACTATTTACTTATAAAATCTTATTTCCGTTCAACTTGTTTAGAAACTAACTTTATGTACATTTAGATCAAATTATATAATTTATTTACTCTGGATGTGATTGGATTTTTTAACACAGGCAATTATTATAAAGTCGTCGACCGTCGACAACGATTCGGCGGATTTTTTTTGACATGGCTTTTTGGCTTCATTTCATTATTTTGACATTTCCATGTCAACCGCTACGTATTTCTTTGAAGAAAGTAAAATTTTCATCGTTTTTCAATCCCTCTGCGCTTTCTTTAATCGAATAAAACCGTAGAGAGTCGAGCGCGAGACATAATTTAGTGGTATCCGAAGATGAACTCCAAAAATTCCGCGAGAACCATGTGACACGAATACGAAAAAGGGCTTCCAGACCGTCAATGTGACAGAAATGTTTTCTGCCATCGCGACGAGCCAGCGCCACCGCGGAGCCCGCTCGAGCACTACGCGCGATCACCGAACGACGATATAGGGTAAGCGCGTCAAAAATGTGCGCGAGATGGCCAGTTCGCCACCGAACCCTAGAGAAGGCGCGGAGGGCGGGTCCGAGGAGACGGGCGAGCAGAGCGCGGCCGCCCCGCCGAAGAGGTTCGTAGCGCCGCCCGCGTCGCAGCTGCCCACCAAGGTGCAGTACGTGGCGGTGGACGCGTCGGGTCCCAGCGGCATCAAGCAGTGCTTCCGCACGGTGAAGACGGTGCGCCGGGTGCCCACGTTCAAGACGCGGGGGGAGGCTGCGACGGGGGCGGAGGCCGAGCGTCGTCCGCGCCGCGACCGCACCAAGCGCCACGTCTGCGCTACTTGCGAGAAGCGGTTCTCCAGCCCCGGCAAACTCAGCCAGCACGTTCTTAGTCACACCGGGGAACTTCCTTTCTCCTGCGACCTCTGTGACAAACGATTCAACTCCAAGTTCAAGCTTGTGCGCCACAGCCTCATCCACAGTGAAGCACGAGCCTTCGCATGCACTATCTGTGGTAAAACATTCAATCGCAAGGATCACCTCAAGAATCATGTACGAGTGCACAATCCTGTCAAGAATCTGTTCACGTGTGAGAGGCCTGATTGCAGAAAGTCGTACACATCCCAACTGAGCTACAGGAAGCATGCAGCTTTGCACTCCGCGGAAGAAGGTAACTTACAATGTAAGATTTGCGATGAGACATTCAGCACGAGGCAGGAGATAGTGTATCATTTGAAAGTCCACACTGGGAGTCGAACTGTTAAGAGTGAGATGGACAAGAAGTTCACCTGTGACTACTGCGACAGGAGATTTTTCACTGCAAAAGATGTGCGGCGTCATCTAGTTGTGCATACAGGTAGACGTGATTTTTTATGCCCTTATTGCCCCCAAAAGTTTGGTAGAAAGGATCACTTAGTTCGTCATGTCAAGAATGCGCACCCGGAGGAGTCCTGGAGGTCTGCTGCTGTGGGCACATCCCGAGACCCCCCTCCAGAAGCTTCTTCATTTGAGGAAAGTTTCTCTGAATTCCCTGTGGAGGGTAGTGATTTCAATATTCAAATATGGAAGACTTCTCCAAAGGAATCATCTGAGCTTCCTCCTAGAGTTCCATCTCCTACTATAATTGTAGAAATCCCTACCCTGGACATCAAGGTGGAACCATCAGATATTAAGGTAGAGGAGCCTACTTCACCTGAGTATGCAGGTTACTCTGCAACTGGCAAGGTGGACTATCCAGTGGTATACATAGTGCCTCCAGCCTATGGGCAGTCTACGTCCGAACTGGAATACATGGCAACACAAACACTGCCAGATCCGTTAGATGTACATTTGCTAGGGCCTGGTAATGTTCAGTCATTGCTGATGGACCCCGGAGAGGGGCCGTCCGGGCTATCGAGCCAAATGCTTGAGTTGCTGGAGGAAAGAGAGCCAGCATTTGGCACTGAGGAGAGTCGGGAGGGCAGGATTCAACAGCGGCTGCCTGCCTTCACTCAGGCTTTCCAGACAGCGCAGAGCCCTAAGCCGCCTCCCCCTCCACCCCCACCCCACTAGCCTCGACCCGGAGAGCCTCCTGCATTTAGCTTATTTAACCGAGCTACCTCAGTAGGTGGTCTAAGCTGTAAAATATAGTCTGCAAGAGTGCAGTGATACTGATAACTTTTTAATTCAACGACGAATACCAACAAATCACTTTCATTCTGCCTATTTATCTTTCGAAGCAGGTGTAACTATTATAATTATACATTTTATTATAAAAGACAATTTTAGATTTGATAGTGGTTATAGAAGTGAACCGCCTAGACATTTTAACATGTTGTGTATGTTCCAGTGTCAATTTTAATACATTCTCGTGGTGATTTGTTGGAATTTGTCATTATTCTAAAGTGTAATATACGCGAAATTTTTAGGCAGTAATAATTTACGTTGAACATTCAAATTTTCGGTAATCTACTTAATGAAACTTAGGGCGCGCCCTCTTTAAGTGAAATCGCCAAATTCCTAATATTCGTATCGTCTCAGGTATACCAAAATGCTTCCGAATTCTACATGAATATGTGATCTAGTCGTGTATGTACTTTCGGAATTTGTAAATTGTTTATTTATAGCGTACTTGTATGTCGGTTATTGCGTATAAGTGGGACCAACTGTGAGCTGTCAGATAGTACATGCGATCGCTCAGAATGTGAACTGTAATTAGGAGGACAATAATATTAGTTAACGGGATTGTGTTTAGGGTGTATGGCTCTTGAAGGCAGTTGGCCGTATAATATGTTTTAGAGAGGCTACTGCCTTCCACGCGACGATAATACAACAAAGAGCATATGCCTTGCGACAAGTGTAGATCCGAAAGAATTGAAACAACAAACAGATCTGTTAAGTTAGAGTGATGTATCATCGTTATTGTAAGTTCGGAACAGGATGAAAATGGTTCAAAACTGCTATATTATACTATAGGATTCTGTCTCGTTCTGTTTTACAGGATGAATTCGAAAATTCTACGTCAGTGTTGCGATATTCGTGCCGCCCACTAAGCAATAAAACTATTCCTTATATACCTCAGAAGCACTTTGCTTCCTTAGCACATAAGAAATTCTAATTGGGTCTGTCTGATCTACTAAGCGAGAGCTTCAATATACTAGTTCATCATTTCATTGTAATAAGATGTGCCAAAAATTGTGGAATCATTAATTTTTTATCCGTTTTTGTTTGTAACAAAAGAATTGCGGTGATTCTTTGTCGCTCACGTAAAACTTTGCGCGAAAAAAATTGATCTATATCTGACGTTACATACATTTAAAGCATTGTCGCAAGTTTTGATAATACATAATATGTAAATGTTGTTCGAACGGCCGAAAGTGGTCTAGTCGAAGTTTTCTGTAAAAAAGTGATTGTCTTGGCATATGTTTTAGGTTTATGAGCCAAATTATATAATTTGTTAAACGATTCTCTTTAAAAGTAGGCGAGTGTATGTGTCAGAAGTTTGTTAATATAGTGAGAATTGTAAAAAATGGTACGATTGAAATGGAAGGATGTGATAACAGCTGGATTATTAGGTGCCTTGCATTTCTGATAACAGTTATAATTATTCAGACCTTTAACCACTGCGCGACTCGCTGATTACGAGGAAGTAAAACAACAGTAATTTTTATATAGTAAACTCGTTTATAACATTTTCAAGATTAGTCAAGTGTTTGATAATATTTTTTGAGCAGTTGTCTATTTAATTGAAACTGGCGCAACGTTTTTTACACCTGGCGTCCAATCGATTTAATGATATCGGTAGAAAGTTTAATTTCCATGCGGCACTAAGGTGACGCGCGGCTTTTGTATCAAATATTTTAAAAAGGTTTATAATAGGCTCTATACGCTCTTAGAAATCTTTGCTTTTGTTTTAGATAATTTGTAAATCAACAATCTGGTGTTGAACCGACAATTAAGTGAGTTAGCTTTGCGTAGACTGCGCCTAGTCACTACATTAAAACCTGACGAATGACTAAGCAATTATATATGAATTGTGATGAAAATTGGAAATGTTCTGAACACTTTCTTGTTCGCAATGGTGTTCTCAGACTTTTTATTAAGTACTTTGTTTTGAACAAAGATATGTGTAAAAATGGTTAAGGGTCGACAGGGTGTTTCTTGGGTGCTGACAGCGCATGTCGCCCGACTACGGCAAAGCCAAAAGGAGAGTCATTATTTCAGCCTTTATTTACGAATGTTCATCTGTTCGCTGAATTTCAAAATGAATTTGAAAAATGAGGTTCGGAAATGTCGGTAAAAATCAGAGGAAATTTTTATTAAATCTATCAAGTTTAATAAAAATTATTTGTCAGCTTCAAGGGATGCCCTTTGTAATAATGCGAATATATTCTCCACTGACACTCAATACACATTTGAATACGTAAAGTTTTAAGTTTACTTTTAAAATGAAAAAAAAATTTTTTTTCAATGTTTGGCGTCTAGTAATGGCAACAAAATTAAATGTAATGAAGTATAGAAGGATCCAATGTTGTAAACGCTTTATATTATAAAATATGTAAATAATTCTAATCTTTTAGGTTAATAGGACTGTAAAAAATTTAATCTACCTCAATTGAAACTTATTCTTACGTCTAGAATTTTAATAATTACTTTAGGTTAATAATGAGAAAAGAGAATGTTAGTTTTTCATATTCTATTTGAGAAATACAAGCAAGCAAAGGGTGGTTTCAAATGTGTGTACAAAGAGGTGTGAAGCGTTTTTTTCTTCATTTATTAACTGCGACTACATACCTAGCAACTAATAACATTTTATACATGCAATAATTTATAGTTTTTATATTATGATGTTCTTATTTCAATTGAAATATCGTAAAAAACGCTTATTAACTAATTTGTACACTATATTACATTTTAACTTGTTGTGTTAATGTTAGTGTGTGCTGCAATATCGAAATATCACTGTATTCGTTTAAAAAACTTAAGTATATATAATTTGCTTTATTTTTTAGTTACACTCATGAAATAATTTAACGAGACAAAAGAAAACTTGAAGTATAGGATGAAAATACACAGTTCAGAAAAAACATCTTAGTAAAACAAGATTAATTTTTATAATTGCTATTTAATACATCATATTCACTGTTTTAACATTTAAAAAATCCAAAAAACATCAGAATTATATTCTTAACTTGAATCTTCGATTTGAATTTTTTTCCGATTTAAGTAGATTTTTTTTGTAGCTAGCACAACATTTAATGACCTGTTTATTATAATATAACTCTATTTTCCGCAGTGGCTAGTCGCACAATATCAGTACATCCCAGAATTGATTGTTATTTTTCATCAGTCGACTGATTATTGATTATTTTGATTATCATAATCATTATATTATGACATCCTCATTGATTTTACTGCTATTAGTTATGAAAAAGAAAAAAAATGGTGTCCTCATTTGATAGAATTATAATTGACAGGAAAAAATAGCAATAACCACTAAATAAAACTAGGTGCAAATTGCAAACCAAATCAGTACAAATGTTAAGCATAGTTTACATATTTATATCTCTTTACATAATAAATATATTTTGCTAGTAATGTTACAGATATACACAACGACGATACTATATTTTTATAATGTTTTAGAATATAAATATATTTTTTAAAATTGTTAACATACATATCAAAGATTACTTTGTATGGCCTATTGTTGTATTAAATTATATAAGCTTGGCACACAGTGGCTCGCAGTTCATTTGACGGTAAAAATTGTGATTTTTATGATTGTGTTCGATAATTATTTGAGTACCACTGTGTTCTGAGTACTGAGGCATTTCCAAGTGTCATCTTTGCCTATGTGTGCTTTTGCTCTTAACTTTCTCGGTATAATAAGCCGAACGGCTTAATCTGTAATATGTTACATTTCGTATTTATTTATCACATGTCAACTGACAATAAACTGTATCTTTTCTTGTTTATGTTTAGTAACACAAAGTGTTCTATTTCCTCTTATTTTTAATTGGAAATATTTTTACGCATAATTTTGATTGTTAAATTTTTATATCCCAGTTTATATTTTTTTTTTTTGATCAGGTAATGAGTGTGACTCGTTATTTTTTATATAATTAAAAACATGTTGTGTTATACCAAATAATACATAATTTTATTTTTGTGTTTACATCATGTAATAGTTATTTTTATTTATGTAACTATGTATTGTGAACGTAAGTTTGGTTAACAGTAATGAAAATGCTAGAAGTTGAAAAGTTGATTCTTACAATCACCGTGTGTTCATTGAGTCATACTTAAGATGTTAGCTGAGTTAAGTTTAAAAATAATACCAATAAATTAAAAAAAAGAAACCTGTTCTTCATTTAAATATGAAATGTTCTTCATTAATGTATAATTGTCCAATCAGAAATTAAAAAAATAATTATTAAGTATGCAGAGGGGGCGACTCTGCCCCCTGCCCCCGACCGTCCGTTACGCCAAAGGAAATAGTTTTTTTTTAACTTCTAGCATACTAGACACTGATCCATAGGTATACGTAATTTGGAACATAACGTAGGGGCCTTATAATATTAAAAATATAGATGATTGTTCGAATTATAACTAAATGAAAAAAAAAATTTTGTATTCTACAGTATGTTGATGAGAAAAATCAATTTTTGTTACGCTTTTCAAATAATAATGCATTTTATAGTTTGAAATTTTTTCTGGATTTCCCATTTCTAGGATATTATGTCGCATAGGCCGTTGTTCCATTGCAAGCGATAAGCCATAATATATGTATTTCTTACCTTGCTTGTATTATTTCGTGTTTAAAATTAATGTTTATTTGACGCAGTTCAGCAGGTAAATACTTTAACGCTTTCATATTTAATTGGTTCGAGGTTGCAATTTTAATAATAGAATAAAATACGAACGCATATTATCGCAAGTTATGGGACACTGGCTTGAAATTAATTTGCATGTTTAAATTATACAGTATATACGAAACAAGTTTATTACATTTAAAGCGGCGTACAGCCACACGAAATGCTAATTTGCATTTAATATGTAAAGTTTACTTCCGATTTAATTTAAACGCAACATGACTATAAATTATTGTAGTCGGATTGTACTAATGTCACATATTGTACCCTCGCAGGACCTCCATTGAATAAATTATAAACAATGTACCTGGTTTATAATAAAATAATGTAATATTATGATCTTCATTGTAATAAATATTTTCAACAACAATTTGACCGTTTAATTTTTTTTAGATTATTGTACTAACAAATTAATTTGTTATTTATAGGTACACTTCATTTTTAACCAAAGTCCTTTTCACTAGCCTTTTCTCCCGGCCTACCTTAGCCAAAAGGACGCCTAAAGCCGATGCACCGTATTATTGGCTTATTTAAAAAATATTAAGTTTTAATCGGTTATTTAGAGACAAAGTGTAGATAGAGTCCATTACTGTGAACTTCATTTGTATACCCACAGATTAGCGAACTATTGATTAGGAGCCATGCTCAGAGGGCCTAGTACGAGTTTTTACAGTATACAGTAAACTACTATATTTGGTTTCGGTTTGGCCTATACATTTACAAGCAGCGCCCCTAGCGGCTGCGGGGAGAACTAAACGTGGACCGTTTTCATTGCTCATTTTCTTGTAGGAATGCAATTTTGTACTGTACGAGATTGGCAATGTATTGCGTGATAGTTAAGTCGATCTTGTTTTTCTAAACTGTCAAAACTCGTACTAAGCCCACAGTATATATCTTCTACACAAGAGGCATAGACGAACGAAAGTCATCGACTGTTTAGAGTTAGAGCATGAATTGCAGATTCCATTATAAATGGGGAAAAAAACAAACGAATGCAGCCAATAAAGACGAAATATATTTTCTTGCTGATCAATTCATTAACAAATAACACATAGACTTAGAACCAGAAATAACAAAATAAATTACCTAATCCACGGTAAAACAGTGAAAGGAAAAAAATGCAGACAGTCTATAAACATGAAATTTCTATACACATTGTTACTGTTAACTTTACATACAATTTTACACAGATATACATTTAACATTGTAAATATACAAGTTCGGCGATTATGAACACGGTATATTCAAGTACATAATTAATTAGCTATACCTGAATTTGAACTAAAATAAAATTGTACTAAAAATACTAACACCGTCTCGAGGAGCGAGGCCGCTGTACGAGTATAGTTATAGAAAAATATCGCTTAGTACCATTGATATTGAGCTATTGTACACTACGTGCTAGGAAAGACACAGCGAACAACGTATATGTACGTCAGCTTGAGTGCTTGTACCTAACTTGATATATCAGACATGAATACTAAAATAGATTCTTGAAACCAACTATATATATTGTAAAGAGTCTATCTTAGTCCCGTATAAATAACTGAGATCCATCTTGAGTGCATTTTTTAGTAGTTAAATTCGCACTCAAGATTAATCTCGCTCTCAATTTCTGTTTCGCTATAGCATCCAAACATGGCGACGCATCAAGATCGTAACAAGCAAAAGTGCGGAGTGCACTTGAGTTCAATTGAGTGCACAGAATAATACAAAAATTGAGTCCAATGTGTTGTTCCTAGTACTTAGTGCACAGGTAACTCAAAGTTCAGTAGAGGTAACATTACATCAAAGTTTAGTTAGGCATCGGCCCAATAAATGCACATATTAAACACCTGACACCGTACAAAGGAATGTTCACTCGTGCGCGCGCCACGCGGCGTTCCGTCTCAGTCTATGGACGAACTGAAACGCTAGAAAAAATCATTTCGCTGTCCGTCTTCTCAATTTTCTCACTCTACCTGCCTTGGAGGGTTTGTTTTTGAGGGATATACTATCTAAGTTGGGCAGTTCCGTGTCGGTTGTTTTGTCGTGTTTGCGCACTGTGTGGACCGGGTTGTCGTTGGCGTCGTGGTCGGAGCTGTCCACTCCGTTCTCCATCCGGACGGTGTTCCCGTAGTTCTGCGGAGGGCTGCAGTCCATGTCTTCGTCGGAGTCTTGATGATTGCCGTTGGGCTCGTGCCTTTTGTACTGAAAGGCGTGTCGATAACTGACATCTTCGTCCGAGTCCGCTGTGGTACGGGACACTTTGTATCTTCTGTTTATGTGCTGGAGCGACTGATTCTTCTGCAGCTCCCCGTGTACAGAGTCTCTGATGTTCATTTCTGAAGTGGATTTGGAGCAGTATTCCTCTTTGTCTGACTCTGAGTATTTTCTGGAGAGTCGTCTCGGGTTGACGGTCTGAGTGGTTGTCTCGGTTGGTTGTACCATTTGGGGTATGACCGGAGATTTGAGGTTCACCTCTGGGCCCCCTCCGTAGATGTCAGTAAAGAACCTCCACAGTTCCTCGCTCAGCTGGGCATGGTCGGAACCTTGTTTCAACGAGTAGGTTTTTTTGCCATCAATTTCCTGTAAATATTAACAGAAGATTTATAACTTAAGTGACCAACATATAAATTAGTCTTAAATATGTTACGACTAGCAGTCGCCCGTGTCTTCAACTGCGACCAAATTTTTGCCACGTTATCAAATCAAATAACACTGGGCTGGTCACTTTCGCCTACAGACATGAACAATACCAGCGAAGTTGCTAATAATTATTAACTCTTTTCCATAAAAGTTCTCAAAAGGCATGTGCAGTTCACCAACCCGCACTTAGCCAGCAGCCCTACTCATATTTTCGAGAAGACCCAAGCTAAGCAGTGGGACTGTGATTTATAACGATAATGATGACGACATGATGATGGTGAAGATGAAGATGAAGAACATGAAGTACCTGTTCGAGGACGATGCCAGTGTTGTCGACAGGCGGCGGCGGGGAGCGGGTGTGGTTGCGTACAAACGCCTGCCACTGCCTGAACCAGTGCATGCTGATGGCATAGATCGCGTGAGGCCTCTCTTGTTCCTGATAACATATTCAATTATTTGAAAACAAATCACCGCTGATTCAAAACCTCAGCATCAATAAACAAATCATATCTAAGACTAACAGTAAATCATACATCTATATATATAAAACAAAGACGGGTTTGTTATAACTCGAGATCTGCTGAACAGATATTCATGATGATTGATTATTTAGATTCGTCTCGGGCCAGAATAACATTATAAATAATAAAAAAATAGAAAAGTTCAAGATTAAAAAAAATATAAACAAATACATTTTCCCATACATTTTCTATGAAACGGATTTTTTTATGTCATCTCGAGCTTGACTGATGTCAAATGAGTTTCTTTTGTTTGTTTTAACTTTGAGATTTTTTAGTAAATAATGTTTAAAATAACCAATTTATAAATTTTGTTTCAGCATTACGTATATTATCAAACATTACGTTACTATTCTTAACGCGGGTGAAACCGTGTGGCACAGCTAGTTGATAATAAAAAAATCTACATTTATTTGTTATTAACTAATGTGCTTCTGTGCAGAATCTGCATTCACTTAGTTCAATAATTATGTTGTCGTTGTTGTTGTAGATAGTAGAGGTGTTGATGTTGTTGCAGTGGGTGCTAGTATTGTTGTTAGTTTTCCCTTGCCTGGAAGAGCGCGTGCAGGTCAGCGAAGGCGGCGAGCTCGGCGGCGCGGCGCGCGCGCAGGCGCTGCGCGGCGCGGGCGCACTCGCCGCACACGTGCGCGTGCGACACGGCCGGCCCGCCGCCAAACCTATAAATTAAACAAGTAAATAAAATTAAAAAACGTCAAAGAAAGGAAATGGTCTTACACTATATTAGCACGAAAACAATCGTAGTCATCTCATACTTCAATTGAAATGTAAACACGATTCAGAAGTTATAATAAAACATAGTTTTTATAAAACTTTAAGAGACTATAAGATATATCTAAAAGGCCTATTTTAATCCTCAATTCATTCAATAAGATGTCTTATTACACTGACAATAAAAAAAACAATCAATTGGCTAGCAAGACAAATATTCTCTTAATTAATTTACAATTTATGAAAATTCCTAGTCGTATTCGTTCCTATAAAACATGGTGGTAAAATGCTCACGTGTCGTGCAGGAACTCCCAGAGCGGTTGAGGCACGCGAGTAGCGAGCGCCAGGAGGTGGGGCGCCCTCTCGGGGCGGACGCCCCCGTGGGCACAGATGAAGTCGCTGTTGTCGATCGCCCCGGGCTCCGCCCACGTATTGAATCTGTTGAAGTACAGTGTAATACGTTACGAATAAAAACTGTTCTATTTTTATTTGTTTATTTAATTTTGGGATTAAATAAACAAAAAGAATATACCTCTAACATTACTTCGTCTGTCTGTCTGTCTATCTGTACTGTTAGTTAAGTATAAAATATGCTTACTTGTTTAACCACTGCTTAGAGATGTAAAACTTGATATCGTTGGGTTCGGCCGTCGCCGACTCTAATATTTCCGCAGCTTTTTGCCTAAGTACAGTCATTTGAGGGTTCACCTTCCTGTAAAATAATTTATTATGATTATAATTAAATGATACATAAGCAGCGAGCAGTGTAGAGTGCACGGCGAGCAAAGTGCATAGTGAACAGTGTAGGGTGAACAGAGAAGAGTGCACAGAGTAGAGTGAGGTGAGTGTAGAGTGAGCAGAGTAGAGGGAAGTGAGCAGAGTAGAGTGAAGTGAACAGAGTAGAGTGCACATAGTAAAGTGAAGTGAGCAGAGTAGAGTGAGGTGGAGTAGAGTGCATAGAGTAGAGCGAAGTGAGCAGAGTAGAGTGCACATAGTAGAGTGAAGTAAGCAGAGTAGAGTGAGGTGCAGTAGAGTGTAGAGTGTAGTGTGAGGTGAGTGTAGAGTGTAGAGTGTAGAGTGCAGAGGGGAGGGACCTGTAGAAGAGCACGTAGGCCTCGCAGGCGGCGAGGTGCGCGG
>DWQK01003148.1:0-11963 GCA_018231225.1 Noctuana stator | reverse complement strand
AGCAGTTTTTGCGTGAAAGAGTAACAAACAAACAAACAAACATACAAACTTTCGCATTTATAATATTAGTAGGATAAGTTTAGATAGAAGGATACTTCTATCCTAAAATATAGAACTGTTTAATCTATCAGATATTTTAGATTAAGTCACTGGGAACTTATTAATGCTAATCGTTGCTACTCACGAGGACTAAGATGGTTACCAAAAATAATAGAAATACTATAAAAGTATCTCAAGAAAAAAATCATTGTTCTATCGTCTTCGTGTGTATCCAATTGTCCGTGGTACCCATACCAAAAGAAATTCTAGTGTGGGGCTATGAATGTGAGGCTTTTTTTACCAACTATCTATAGATTATATTCTAAACTTTTCCTTGTTAAATCTTGTTAGGCATACTTTAGAATTCAGTCTAATTTGTTATCTACTTGTACCTAGGCTGGCCTTAAACCAATTCGGGCGAGAAAAACAACTAAAAGATGTTTAAATTACTAGGCTTATGAAAACATTTTCATAGGATTAAGGAAGAAAGACCTTGAATTGACTGGCTAAATCCAACCAATAATATTTTCATTGTCGGCTAAAGTTTACTACTGTTACCGATAGTTTTATTATTATAATAATACTTGTAATTCTCTAATCTCACTTAGTGAATATTACAAAGGCAACGAGCCTTTATTGGTAATAAAAGATACCATTGTCTTTATAGGTCAGGTTACTGAATAGACATAATAAAGTCAACGAACTGTACGAGTTTCCTCTTAGTCATTGAATCCAAGAGCTATTTTATTAGGTTTATTGTCTCTCCTTTCACCTTGCGAACACAAATGTCGTCTACAAACATTTCTTACATATAAGGTATACTATGATATTATGTATATATATTGTATTATATCTTATTGGCGTAAGTTTTGCCTAGTCTTGATTAAGGTTAGGTCAAACTGCCATTAAAACCGTTGGTTCCTCTCTTGAATAAAGGGCGATAAACTTTAGTAAGTAATTTATTCTGAAAGACTTCAAGATACTCGATAACTGAATGCTTCGCTTCTTCGGAACTAAAAAAATATTTAGAAATAAAATATTGTACTATTTATAATGTTTTCAAACGATTAGATGAGAAAACGTCCAAATGTGATACTCTACGTATGTACGAGTAGCCAAAATGGCGTATTAAAGTTCCCACTAACTAATGTTTGTTCCGGCGCATCCTTAACTCGCGTGCTCCGCCATTTCCGTAACCGGTCTACAATATGAGAGACTGCAAACTTAAATCGCGACAATTTCCATTTATATGACCGTCATGAGCCGTGTCTTGCGGTTTTGTCTAGTTGATGTTGTTAGACTAGCTGGAGCCATAGTTGTTCTTGTACTGTGAGATAGTTAAGTGTGCTTTGAAATTGTTCCTGATACTTGTAGTGGAGCTTGTTATGTAGAACGGATATCTTTGATACATTGGTTATATTATATTATTATGAGATTATTGCCGAGCTAAAGCCAACATTTCAATTATTTGTTTTATGAACTAAAGCCAACATTTTCTTTCCCTATTACAGAAATGAAATCGTGTAATACAACGTGTTAATCGCCATTTTTTCCACACGGACGTAGTCTCCGTCTAGTCTCATGGATCACTGGGGGCCCACCTGGAACACTTTGGGAATTACTGGTGTAGTGGATAAAGTTACATATCGGAAATGACGTATTTATGTCAGCTCAATAAAGTTGAACATCCCCGGGAATGACTTTGCATTATTAATAGAAATCTCGGACTTGCAATGAAACTGAAATGACGTGTTACGACGGAGGTTTATTGCCGCACGCTTTGTTATTTAAAGCCTTGGCTATTGGATTGGTTAAGTCTGCTTTGTTATGTAAGCTGAATCAGCATATTCATTTGCTAACACTACTTGATTTATTAAGACCTACTTTACACCTATCTATACTAATACTCTGTCTGTGACGTCATTACGGCCAAACCGCGGAACCGATTGTGATGAAATTTCATATTTATATATAAGAGATACTTCAGGGTTCTAGGATGAACATAGACTACTTTCCCCTCCTTTTTTAGTTTTTCTAGGATTTTACCATTGTTGAAGTCTATGAGGAAGTCGCGGATATAGGCTAGTTACCTATAATTACCAATTAAAAAAATACCTATAGAAAGAAAGAAAGGCCGATAAAATATATTACGGCCATCCATATATTTAAAACTGCAGTTCCTACAGTAATATTGAAGTCTACAAGCTATTTGGGCACTTAGTCTTAGTCGTTTCATTACCATAAATAAATATTCGTCTGTGTTTCGACTAAAATTCAGTAGTGTTTGAGTACGGAGGGTAAATTTTAAACTGTCTTGTCTCATTTACATCGAGAATCGCTTGCGTCTCCTGACCGTGGCGAGGAGCTCCCAGGAGTGGGCATTTGCATGTTATGCCAATTACTTTTTACAAGTTCACTTATTTTGTCAGTAAAGATAAATTACGGTGGCATCTCTTGACATTTTAAGCTTGTTTGGACGAAATTTAATGACTTAATATTTGTTCAAATTTAGGAAATTGTTTAGTAAAGTTCATGAAGTCGCTTTAGAATTTCTTAGTTTAAAACATCGGTCTTAAATACAAGTCTCGATACAAGTCTTGATTCTAATTTCTAAAAAGCTAAGCTAGTTTATTAAGTAAGTACATCTCGCAAAAGTATATGGCAATGTAGACGCACTGTCATTAACACTAATCGCATTGTTGTAATTTTCGAAACCATTGTCATCCTCATCACCACCAACTCATTATTGTAAAACTTGTAAAAATTGTAAGATAGAGATAGAAAAATCGATACACAGAGAGTATTTTATGACGTTTATATGTTCATGTTCAGTTCCTAATGGTAATTTATGTGCCTAATTCAAAACGATGGAAATTACCTGTGTTTCTCTAAGTTTATATTTCCAGTGTACGACAGGTCCTTGGGTGGATTATAAAGTAGGTACGGAGAAATTACAATAAGTAATTTGAAGTAATGTTAGCGACCTCTGCGTTGAATAACTTAATTTAACTGAACTTCTTATATCAACAATATTTTGATATTCTCATCACGTTTTATTCAAAATAGTTATTTATTACGATTCAAACAATTTAATACTTGCCTTCAACCCTTTTTTTTGTCCCACTGCTGGGAAGGCCTAGAGCAAATTCCGCCACGTTGATCTAAAGTGGATTGATGGAGTTATAATATTTATCTACGTATTAACACTTATTCTAAGCGTAGTTATGTTATCGTATGAATAAAACCAATGATGTACGAGATTTGTTAACACTTATGGATTTTCCCATTTATCATTTTTGAAGATTATGAGTCAGTTGTTTATTCTCTGGAAATGCTTCATATTCTTCTGCAGCACACTTGGTGTGAATGTCACGTAGATTAGAATCCGAGTTCATGGCACTCAGAATGTTTGCATTTCTTTGCAAATGACGTGACCTATTTCCGTGACAGTACCGGAGTAAAGACTTCTAGAGAAAGAAAAAACTCTTAGTTCGTGCTCTTTGAATGAAAATTATTAAAATAGTTCTTTGCTGCAAATGATTTCTATTTAAGGGCTTCGTTGGAAAGGAAATTTAATGCCATTCGCTTTAGTAAGTAAATATTGGATAAATATTGACTTTGGGATCTGTGGTTGTAATTTGCTACTGTCGTGCCGAGGCGGTGGTACAAACTTATACAAAGTTTGTACCACCGCCACCCTCAAAAGCCGACTAAAGGAAGTATGTTCATCTTTTTCAGTTGGGCAGATGTGAGGAGATGTTGATGACTTTTCTTTATCTTAGTCCTGATGTAGCAACAGATTTAAGTATAATCTTACAATCAACAATCAACAATTACAATTTCAGATAGAGCTGCGGGTTAGATGTAGGTGTCCATGGGTTGCAATGACGACTTAACACTATGTGGTGTATGGTCCATTGATACTCTTTTCAGATTTAAAAAATATTGCTGCCACGTTCGTAGTTTCTATGAAATAATTACAAATGTTTCGTCCAGTGCTCGGTAGAATGTATGTCGTGCTCTAATTTCGAGGAATCTGATATATGATTCATAACCGCTGGCGATGTCTCGTAATTATAGCGATACTTATTTCTATTTGATAGGAAACGATCAGCGCCACCACTCATCTTAAGCTTCGATACAAATGAACGTTAGATAGTAATAAGAAATGATTGCAGAATAAAATATTTTTGATTGGATTCAATGCTAGCTGACCATATAACTTTATCTTTTTATTAGATTGGTTTTGCTGTGATTAATAATAGATACACGATTTAGATGGGCGTAGGAAGGGTAGAGGACGGCGGCTCCCCCTGCGGCTCCCCCTGTATCTATAATTTTCTTATATATTGTTGGCATAGGCTATTTTACATTTTTTTTATTAACATTGCAACCGTTATTTAAATGTCTTTATAAATTGAAGTTTCTATACTATAATACTTTTATCTGTTCTGAGATAGAACGAAAGAATTTGCGGTGTCCTAATTCTAAAGGATCCAAATGATCCAATAATGTAGTATTTGTGTGGACGACGACCTCTGGCTATTTCTTGTAATTAAGGCCACTCTTATCTTCCCCTGGTAAGCGGTGATCAGAGCCACAATCATTAAAAGTTAGGAAGTACCGTATAATTACTTTACTGTCTGCCCTTATTCCTAAGCTATGTCGTAGATTACTGTATCTAATTATACAAGATGTGATGATTATATTTCTTTATAAAGAATCATATTAAAGACTTAGGTATTCACAAAATACAGGAATTAGTGTTACGCCGATTATAAAAGCTGCTGTCGACTGCAATCATGGTCTAAACATTTAAAACAGAACTATTATTACTTAGTTTATCAAATTATTAGTTATTTATTTAATTTAAATGTACATGGCACCTTAATATAAAGGCACTTATTATAAGGGCATTATGTATTACATAGGTTAAAACTTTACCTTCTTTTTTCTCTATTATTTCATTAAATTTTTAAACTCTGTTTGGAAAAAACTGTTATTTCAGCAAGAAGACCACCTTTCTTATACTTGTTATATTAAGTTTACTAAAATCCATCTACCTACTGATAATTTACTGGAAAATTTATCTCCGTTATGTACCTAAATCCAGCAAATAAATAAAATTATTAATTAGTGTGCAAGAGCTATCTTTTATCTTTGTATACCTTCTTGTAGGGATTATTTTATTCTACGTACTACTTTATCTTTAAAATAAAATCCCTGAAACTCAAGTGCTTAACTATCCGCTGTTTATCGGTAATCGTTAAGAAGCCAGTGAACCTTAAGTACCTAAATACATATTGTAAGGGGTAGCTAAACAATGTAGACCTTTAAGTTTAATACAAAAACGAAAGTTGTCGGGTTCGGGACTGATCCCGTATTATTCATACGATTAATCCGTATTAAAATACAAAATCAACATTATTATAATGAACTAGAGTTTTAAACTTCGTAATTTTGGCGAATGAGCGAACTGATTGTTATTATGTTAAGAGATAAGTTACGTAGCCTAATTTTTTTGTTGACTCGTGTAATGTGCCTTCAAGCCTTTTTATGTCCCACAACCGGGACTGTCCCCACAACCGAGGAAGGTCTGGAGCATACTCCACCACGCTGCTCCAATGCGGATTGGTGGAGACACCGGGTTAGTGGCCAACCCGTGTCGGACGTTGTCAAACCGCCCAAAGCGCCTCCGACCAGGTTTAACGACTGTTATCTGTCGATAACAACCAGCACCAACGGCTTAACGTGCCCTCCGAAGCACGGAAGCGCGCATGTAATTTGCCACTAGCGGTGACCCATCCGAGTACCGGCCGCGCCCGACGTGGCTTAACAATGTGATCGCTTGCGATCCACACTACCAGCGGGTCTATACGCGCTTTGACTCGTGTAGTGTAATGGTTACAATAACAATAATAAAATACAATAATATTAAATTGGACCATTATAATTAAAACTATTTAAAGGAGTGGCGTGCATGCGTGTGTGTGCATCTGCGTGTGAGGGTGGCATGGTGAATTTATAAAGTTGACTGCCTCATTTTATAGGTCTTGATTTCGATTCCCAGTGGGGCTTGAATTAAATCATAAATTTAAAGTTGTTGGTTATGGTGTCCTAGTAGTTTTCTGTGTGTTTAAATGACAACCACTACGCAGTGGATTTATCTGTAGAAATTGTAGTCTGAAACTTTGTAAAATATTAATGTATTGTTTTAAGTAATATACTAATGAAGTCGTCATGAATGATCATTAATAATTAATTTAATCACTGCTATAATCCGCAATGTCCGATGTAATTTTGTCCAAAGGTGAATAATTGTTAATTTTCATTGAATATAATTGCGTTAAAGTAATACAAGAATTTTGTAGTATGTAGGTACTTACTGCAATTCTGCTTTCATAAGCATGATAATATCATACGGGAATTATAAAGTGTTTGACAAATCTTGTGATGTGTTACATAGGTACATACATGTGATGGCATACATACATAAATACTAAGATTTTGCCTGTAATTTTGTCTACTAGGACGGGTCAAAAGTATCTCATTGTAAATATTATACGTTTTACAATAACATTAATTATTCAGTTAATAAATATTCACAAATTGATTTCTATTTTTTGATGTGGGTAGTTATTAAAGCTAAATTGTTGTTTTTAATTCTTTAAGTTTTAATTTCTTTTTTAATTTTTTTTATAATTAAAAATTCTATGAATAGGTAGATATTTACTGAAAATTTATCCCAGAGTTAAATCGTATAAGACCAGCACTAAGTTAAAATTCTTGCATCTATCATTAGCATGTACGTCACGTCTACGCTTCGGCGAAGCCTAGAAGTTTATGTACCTACTTCTGGTTATTTAATTTAAGCCGCACGTCTCGTTTTCAGAATACACTAGCTGAAAGCCACGCGAACTGCCGACGGTTTATACAACATACATTGTTTTGTAGTTCCTTTCCTAAGGACAGTTTTTGGTTTAAAACTGTAGATTTAAAATATAGTATTTTGCTAGGATAAGATGTGAGCGTACAAAATTGCATATGTGTGTATTCATGCGCGAGGACTGCATATGCATGCGCATGCATATCATCAGTTAATAATCGTAGAAACTAAATTGTAAAGCGACTTTGGTCTATTTGTTTAGTCTCACCTAATCTGGCGATTTTTTGTCCTGGCAATCTACAAGTCTTTAGGTTCTCTAATATTTAAAGTTTTATTATTATAATTTTTAATGCCAATCAACATTTCTTAATTTTTTAATGCCAATCAAGCCACATCCATGCTGCAACTCTCTGCCTACGCCTACTCTGTTTAACCTAGATATTAAATATGAGCTTTTATTTTGCAAAACGTAATAACATTAAAAAGATATTATAGAAGTTAATGTACGAACACATTAAAGAACTACGCCATTACAAGTAGTTCCAGAAATGGAATTGGTGGTAACAAGTTGCAAAGAACACGACATTAAGTACTTATGCGCTTCTTACTGAGTTTTCTTGATGAAGGCAAGACTTGACACTTTGATGAAAGTTCGTCAACTTGTATTAAGGAACTCATCAACTTATCTATTTGTGTTGCGTTTCTGAACTAAGGATAATTAGGAAAAATAGACAAAAGCCTCAGGACATGTAACATGAGAAATAACGATTCAACATGTTTTAGAAAATATAAAGGGCTTCAATTGCCAATTTACCTAAAACAGTAGTTCCATTATCGTGTTACATTACAATAAAATCTTATAACTAAATAATGTGGGCACACGACTCGGTAAGGGTTAACGCTTAACGCGTAACGTAAAAGTAGGTAGTGTAAATATAATTGAACAGAATAATGTACGCAAAGCAAATAAATATCTCATTATTTTTATTTCATAGTGGATTTATTTATGATAAGTTATTATATAATTTGTATTTGATCGTATTTGTTTTATTGTAGGCTATAATCCTTAAAATCCTTAGATCCTACAATCCTGGAAAACCAAGATTATCTGTAGATAATTAGTATAATAAACAAATACCGAGAATAATCCGAAAAGCCGAGATCGAATTATCGACTCTTAGCTATTGCTGTAAATAAAAGTCATCAATTTTACCAACCTCTAATTGATATAAAAAATTTTATATAATACAACGCGGTAGGTAAATGTCTGGCTAGAAGCTTGAAGTGTTTAGCACTAATTGCAAAGTTTCCTGGCCGGAGCCTGAGCACTTTGCTACTTTATTAACAGTTGGGGCATGATTTCGCAAACAACTTATTGTGGTTAGTAGTACCATATACACATCATGTTAAACAAGCTTCGTGCCACGTCGTTTTATAGTGTATAGTACTCCATATGTCTTGAGTTTTGTTATGTTTGTTAGCTTAGCTATTAGATAGCTATAGATATCGAACTCGAACACGAATAAGTTAAGTTTCGTTCCTTCTTCAATGGAGATTGGATCGGTTTAGAAGATTCAATCGACACTATCTGGATTCGTTGCGATTCATATAAGTTACACTTATCTTAATCTTCTCCATATGTAGGTTCAATAGGTTTTTTATTTACAATAGGCTGGTAAGGTATTCGATTGGTTAGAACGTCTGCCTCCTTTTTATATTTTGTTAAAAATATACCTATGTAGGTACAACACACAGCCTGATTGCTTGTTAAACCAAACCTCACCTGACATCATCAATATCCTTATTATCCTTATACTTACCAATCTTTCATAGCCAAATGACGGATAAAATAATTTACATTATTTCTACTGATTTACTGATTTGCATTTAAAATAAAATCTTATCTTATTTGACATAGTCTTGAAAATTTAATGAAAAAATATAAAATTTTGTAGAAGTTTATTAATTAATATTTATTTTGTTATTTAGTGTTTTTATAATTTTAAGGCTTATAATGCATAGGTAGAAAATTGATTTTGCTTTGCTGCAATGAACAAAAAAAATATTTCAATTTGTTTTATTTGCACGAGTAATTGTCTATTTCATTAAGTTAATTGGTAATTACGTATGGATTGGCTAATCTAGTGAGCAATTAAATTAATCCTTGTTGATCAATTGACTTAGGAGTAACATAAATAGATATTACTATATTCAATTAGTTTGTTTGTTTATAATTATAGATTGCTAATTCAGTTTTAGCATAATGATTTTGACGGTTAGATTTAGTTTTGTAGTTGGAAATTTACATTACTCGTAATGCTTACGGGATTCGGTATGTGTACAGAAGCTACATAAAGGCAATACACGATTAGACACACAAGAAGAGGGCTATCACGTATACAATATATAATACACAAATAAGAATTTATTTAATAAATGCTGAGTTTTGCAACGAGTTGCAATATTTATTATATTCCAGTGTATATAAGGCTATTTGTTAATACGTTACTCTTAGTTTGTTTTTATAATACTACTAGCTGTGCCACGCGGTTCCGCATTAAGAATAGTAACGTAATGCTTGATAGCCTTCTTCATGAATGTAGAAGTATGTGTCATATGTATGATATACAAAAAGTCTGACTAAATTGTGAATCTAAACCATTCTCAAGTCTTGAACACACACAACAAATTTCATCAAAATCAGTCCAGTCGTTTAGGAGGAGTTCAGTGACATACACACGAACACAAGAAATATATATATTAAGATAAATACAATATATATATTTTGATTATTTGCGACAAAAACGACTGAACTGGTTTTTAATGAAAATCGGCACACAATTACATGTAAATACAAGACGTTTATCTCATCGATCATCCACGCAGACATAATCGTGGGCACAAGCTAGTAGCTAATAAATAACAAACTGAACTTCCGAAGCGACGTTCTTCTTTAGTACAGCTCAAAAGATCTTATTGAAAAACTTGGCGAGAAGCCTCTTTGTTTTTGGGTCAGTGGTTTGTGGCCCGCGAGTTTTGGATGTAAAGATTTGTCTATACACTCGTATCTCAATTCTGTAGATACGGTACGGTACGTGTCAGTGCCTGTGATATTTAAACTATATGCAAATTCTGTCACCACAGATAACGCGTTGTGACGGTTTGAACACCACGTTCTGAAAACCAAAAATAAAACAATTTTTATCTACTGTATTTTATTCCAATGTTAAAAAATTCTTTAGCAGATCCTAGTAGATACCGAACTGTTAGTGAAAGAGAGGATGATCTACGTAGCTGACACTAGCCTATTATCGCTCTGTTTGAACACAACTCCAATAAAACATTTGAAGACTAATTATCTGATAACTGAGTGACTGAAAGGAGAAACAATTTAGAAGAATTAACGTAACCTTCAAATTTTAAGTCAGTTTTGAAGGGATTACGGAAGATAAAGTTTTAAGACAGTTTTAATTGCTTTTGATGTAACCAATAGCTTAAAGGACTCGTTGAACCGTGTGACTAAAATAATTGTTAGAAATGACCATTTAATATAACCTATTACGAGTGCATTATAATGGGTTTAACTAAAATACAATTTTATAGATATAATAGATCGGATAGCCTTGATACTTAATAGTATTTTCTTATAGCTAACTTACGTTACGGTTACTTAAGTTACGGTTACACGAAGTTTAGTGTAATTGACAATACAAGGAACAATTAAAATTCTACAAATTAGATCAAGAATTATTTAATGTCTATTGACTTATTTAACTAGGTTCAAGTAATCCGAAACAAAAACATTATTGTCACAATGACAGCTGTCACGCTTGTCAAAGTCTCTTATAAAAACGCGATATTTAGTAATAATTTACTGCACAACTACTGGCTTATCGTTAGGGCATTGTATGAATATCTTCACTGGATATGCGTTAATCTTGACTTATTTATCATAAACAATCAGAAATTTTCATTGGTGAGCCTTCGAGATAGACCGCTCTAAAATAATTGTTTGTATTGCTACTCTGTTTTAATTGAGCTGTTAATATTGTAGGCAATTAACTTTGGGTGTCCTAAATAAATTGTTCTTGTTTCATTTGAGTTACAATGTAAACTTATTCAATCAGTCCTTAGATTATAAAAGCCGTTAATATAATCTTTAAGTTATTTGACGGCTATATTAAGATATGTCAGATAATTGAAAGTTAGAACCAAATATTCTAAAGTTCTAAGACAAACGAATTGTCTTCGTCGGTGACTAGCACAGAGTACAATGTATTGGTGACGACTAGGAGTATGACGCTTGTCGTTTTTTTATTACGCTTTCTAAAGATCCTCCCTCTGACTTGTACGAGTAGTTAACTTTATACAGATTTCGACGTCATGGGTATTAACTTATCTAAACTATCTGAGATTGAACATTTCAATAACTTGAATAAATACTGATAAAATATGAAAACAGAAAGGTTTTTTAAAACTGTTAGAGCCTTTAAATTTAACGTAATAAATGAAATGAAATGCTATTAGATTATTAAACTATAATTGGTTTTCAATTATTGGATTTCATCAAATATGAAATTTCGATTAAGTCAACTATGTTATTCAGTTAATTAATGACACATAAACCTTGCATTTTAAATGCTTTTGCAATATCGACTGATTTTATTCGGACTGTAAGTAACTAATTTTGATGTGGATTCTTTTTATCAGTAATTTATTTGAAATAAATAATAATATAAACACTCAATACTTACTTAACAATCAATGACAACGGTTCTATTCCCTGCTGGATCGAAGTTCAAATATTGAATATAGATTCCTATTCCTGGTCTGGGTGTTTATGAAATGTCCTTAGATGCTTATGCATCCACGATTCGGGAATTCTATTGTGGGGCTATGAGTGTGAAGTCTTATGTATTTAAAAAATATTATACACTTAATTATTTATCTGTTCATCAATGTTTTGATAATATCTTTCTTTATATAAAATATCTTGCTCATTTATGATAAAACCCTTTCATGTGTCCAGCTCTAGGGT
>DWQK01003147.1:0-11964 GCA_018231225.1 Noctuana stator | reverse complement strand
AAGAGTCTAAAAAAATTCAGAAATATGATTATGAAGCTGAAGTTAGTAAGAAAATTAAACAAAACATGTTCGTCGTCAATTCACAAATATTTTTATTTTTTATCATAATTAAATGAAAGACGATTGAACTAAGCAGAAAATGATTTAATGCTTTACACTCATAGACACCTACAAAGACAAATAATTATTCTAAGACCCCCACCCGTTTCTGCTTCCCCGGGAATCGAACTCGGGACCCTACGAATGGCGGACCAGCATTACCTACTGTAAATAGGTCGTCATACTATAAAAATATACTTATCGTATGGTGAGCTTTAACAACCAGATAAGATATATTATAATTTACCTTCGAACAAATAACCTTTTCACCCCGCGCCAGAAATGTTTATCTAAATGTGTTTGTAAAAAAAACATGGATCATTGCGCCGGTCAACCTTACAAGTTACATATTATGTGTAAAGAACCAGCTGTTCTAATCAATTTATTATTTGGAATTTAAAACCTATATAGATCACAATTCAACAAATATATACTTCCTTGTCCATTCTATAATAATAATATGCATTTGAGCTTAACGACGCACCTACTGCACTTATAACCCCAGATAAGTGAGAACTAAAGAGATAGCATTTGGAATGTTTTAAGTGAATGACATCTATTGTAGATAATTATCTATATAACATCTACACTATAATATTATAATTATGCTATCCGGATTAATAAAAACCTTTAAAATAAGGAAGTGACGAGTAATGGTGACTATGCCAGTTGCTATTCGAAGGGTCCTGAGGACAGAAAACATCTTTGTTCATTATCAGGGTGTTTGTGTAATAGTCTTTGTGTGTGTCCATGGTACCCACGACACTCCTAGTAGGGGATGTGAGAGTGAAGAATGCTTCACTCTCACATCAACAAGACATGAGACAGGTCACAAAGCGCGCATATCCCGACTGGTGCGACTCACTCGGATGAGTGACCGTTAGTAGCAAATGTTATTCTCGCTTCCATTAATTTCCCGTCGCTACCGTGCTTCGGAGGGCATGTTATGATCGCGGTCCCGACTGTCATCGACAGATAACAAAATCGAAGCCAACGACTAAGTGACTCCAACGACTGGTTTTGTTACAGTTAATAATCCCTCAAAACCTAGATAACCTAATATAACTTATAGATAGCTTCTTTCTAGTACACTCGTATGTTCTAGAAAAAATTGTACCGATATCTAAACCACTTACGAGTAAATTTTTGAATTTACTACTTAAACTTCTCAATAGAAATCGGTAAAATCAAATGTTTAAATAATGTACCATGACATGACAAAAGATATTTAAAGAAGACTATGTAAGCACTTGATCTTAAGATTATTTTGTTATCTACGTGAGAGAAACAAAATAAAATTTATCGATGAAATATTTATAAACATATTAAAATCAGAGTTTTCGTAAACTATGTAGGTACCTACCTATATCTGTTTGCTTTAAACTTGGACCTTAGATAAGCTTTATACCGAGAAATCATCGAGATCAATTAAATATCGTAACAAAACCTGCATGCCTGAGAGTTCTTCAAAAAGTTCTCAAAATGATATGTAAAGTTCACTAACCCCGACTTGTCCTTGTGATCTCTAAGAGGGGACTCGTTACAAGTGGGCTTGTGATGAGTTGATGATGAAACCTCTAATAGCGTATTTCCTCTAATAACTATAGACATGCATCTGTTTTTGTCTAGGTAAACGCCGACATCAACGTCCTGCCATTCTGCACCCAGTTCATCCCCATGGAAGTGATCACGCACCCCAAGTATGAAAGCATATGCTACCATCCTAGCATTCTGCCGCGACACAGAGGAGCGTCTTCAATCAACTGGTGAGTTGAGATCATTATTTAAGTAAAAGCCAATACTAGTTAAACTCATTCTTTTATTTAGAATCTAAACAACAAGTCTATTTATTTAGAATATAATATGTTCTAACAACATCTATACTTATATTTAGAATCTAAACAACAAGTCGATCTAAAATTGGCTAATACGAGTAAATACTAAATCAACTAAAATGACAAAAAAAAAATTAAAAATGTCTAAAGTTTAGATACAACTCACTCGTAACATTACCATTTTTAAGTAATTTGGTAATGTTAAGTTGTATCTAAACTTTACTGCCATTTTTAAGATTACAATTTTTAATTCGCCAAAATTAAAATTTCAAGCCTCTCGTTTAAGGTAGGTATTTGAAATTATTATTTGAACTAAGATTTTTATTCGTAGGACATTAATAGAAGGCGACACGACTTGTGGCCTCACCATATTCTGGGCGGATGACGGCCTCGACACAGGACCGATTCTGCTCCAGAAGTCATTCCCTTGCACCATTAATGACACCGTGGACACATTGTACAACAAATACTTGTATCCTGAGGGTGAGTTTGAAATAGAGGTTTTATTTTAAAACCAGTTCGATGACCTTTAACTGCGGTCTACATAAGTCTTTCTGAAAGAATGCTGACAAAGGGAGATGGGAGTGCTAGAAAATACGTAAGAGAGATTATCTGGCTTCCTTTAATTCGAGAGGGAAGCGTGATGATAATGCACAATGTTAACATCAAAATTAAAAATGTTTATAATCAATCCATCTTCCTAAATTTAAGTTTACAGCGGTCGATAACAAACTTTAAGGTACAAGTTTGCAAATTTTTGTAACACATATTATTTAACTGTATGAAACCGACTTGTATATTATGAAATGCGGTCAAATCCTTTTTTTAATATTACTCTCATTTTATAGGTATCAAAGCCTTAGCCGAATCAGTAAATATGGTAGCAAATGGGGAAGCGCCAAAGATAAAACAAACGGAAGAAGGAGCTACCTATGACCCAGCATTATTCAAACCTGAAACGCATCAGGTATCTACTAAACGTCATGGAAATTAAATCTAAATAAATGAATTGAGTAAATTATTCAGATTTATATTTAAAATTTCCAGATAGACTGGTCTCAAGGAGGAACAGCGTTACATAACTTCATCAGAGGCATGGATTCGTCGCCTGGAGCAACAACTTAGACGATCCTCCGGTCTACCGATCGGGTCGATGAGGCGAGTGATGCCTATGTTGAAATTAAATTATTCGCCTCATCATTATGGAAAGGAGAGTATGAAACTGAAGGTGATAAGGTGGTTATACCAGGTCTTAACAAACCTGCAGTGATACACGATGCTGGACTGCTAATTACGGCCAATGATGGAGTAATGGTGAGTTAAATATAAATAGTGAAACCTTTCGTTTTAAATGGAAAAATTATGGTTTTGTTTTTGCTTTATCTGATAAATTATAAAGAATAAATAATATACTTATTCAAAAGAACAGCGTAAAGCGTAAACTTAACCTGATTACTAATTTTTTAGCTGAACGTTGCAAGACTTAAAGTAAACGGCAAAATGATAAATGCACAGAACTTCTTTAAAGCTAATGAAAAGAAAGTGTCAATTGAATTGTCCGCTGAAGAAAAACAGTTTATTGAAAATGTTCGTGCCGTATGGAAAGCTATACTTAGAATAGATATAGAAGAAATTACAGATTTCTTTGCAGCCGGTGCCGGTTCCATGGACGTAGTAAGACTGGTAGAGGAAATTAAAGATTTAGCTAACATTGAATTACAAAATGAAGATGTCTATATGAATACTACTTTTGAAGATTTCTGTTTAGCAGCAGTGTTAAAATGGCGAGGAGAATCAGACATTAAAGAGGTTGTTTATGAAGGAGTAGAAATAGAAGCAAATAAAAAGAAAATCAAATTCCCTACACAGTTATTTATTAACGGAGAATTCGTAAATTCAGATAGTGGAAAGACTCTTACGTTAATAAATCCGACAGATGAATCTGTGATTTGTAAAGTACAAAGTGCATCAGCAAATGATGTAAACAAAGCAGTGAAAGCCGCTAAGAAGGCATTTGAAGAGGGAGAGTGGTCGAAGATTAGCGCGAGGGAGCGAGGACAAATATTATTTAGGTAAACTCACTAACGTTTGATCTTTTTACCACTATTTTATAGCATTTAATAATTTTAATATACTCATTCACAGGCTTGCAGATTTGATGGAACAGCACAAGGAAGAACTGGCAACCATCGAGTCAATAGACTCTGGTGCTGTGTACACCTTAGCACTTAAAACCCACATCGGTATGTCAATAGAAACCTGGAGGTACTTCGCTGGCTGGTGCGATAAGATTCAAGGCGCCACCATTCCAATCAACCATGCAAGGCCAAATAGGAATCTGACCATAACTAAGAAAGAACCGATTGGAGTATGCGCTTTAATAACACCATGGAACTATCCATTGATGATGCTCTCATGGAAAATGGCAGCGTGTTTAGCTGCTGGTAATACCGTTGTCATGAAGCCCGCTGCGGTAAGACTCTTTCCTTCATTATATTAATCACTGAACGTGTATTAGTCAAGTGTTATTATTAAAGCCATATAGTAATGTAATGGTACTTTGAAATGTCCTTCATTTATAAATTTTTCTTATTGAAAAGCAGAAGTAAATATACCTACTGCTTCTCAATGATACGCCACCCATGCTTCTTTGTTGGCTTTAAAAACTCATACCTACTTCCATTCTTCATTTGTTGTTGGATAAAATCCCTGCGTTAAATACGAACTGAACGCTAACTTTATCATTATTTGTCTTCAGGTATGTCCACTAACTGCCCTGAAATTCGCTGAGCTGTGCGTACGCGCGGGAGTTCCTCCGGGTGTTGTTAACATTCTACCAGGAAGCGGAACTGTTTGTGGTCAAGCACTTGCTGACCATCCGCTCGTGAGGAAACTTGGATTTACTGGCAGTACTGAAATTGGTATGTTTTGTTCACGTAGGTACCAAAAAACCCCTGCCCTTGACTTAACTGGTCCTTGCTTTTCAAAAGCAATGCAATTGTAGCCGACTTCCAAAAAATATGGTTCTTAATTTTATGGTATTTTTCTCAACGCAGGTCAAACCATCATGAAATCATGTGCTGCATCCAATATGAAGAAAGTATCTTTAGAATTGGGTGGCAAGTCTCCACTAGTTATCTTTGAAGACTGTGATCTCGACAAAGCTGTTAGAAACGTAAGTCTACTATCAAACGAGTACAATTATCTCCAAATTATCTGCTATGTTTAAAGATAATATATTATTTTGTATATAATCGAATTTTACCAGGGTATGGCTTCAGTATTCTTTAACAAGGGTGAGAACTGCATAGCAGCTGGTCGGTTATTTGTCGAAGAATCAATCCACGACGAATTTTTGCGACGAGTCGTCGAAGAGACAAAAAAGATGAGCATCGGCGACCCTTTGCACAGAGGCACTGCCCATGGACCTCAAAACCACAAAGCGCATATGGATAAGTTGATTGAGGTCTGTGCCTGCTTCTTTTATTGATTCTATGAGATTAAATAGCACAGCCAACGCTCCTAATACAGTAGGTATACCTCTATCCAGTAATGATCAATTGTATTAACTCAACTTTATAGTTCTGCGAACGCGGAGTAAAGGAAGGCGCAAAACTGGTGTACGGAGGCAAACGTGTCAACAGACCAGGGTTCTTCTTTGAACCCACCATCTTCACCGATGTCAAGGATGACATGTTCCTGGCCAAAGAGGAGTCTTTTGGACCTATTATGATCATTAGCAAGTTCAGTAGCACGTAAGTTGAAATGAGAACAAGATAGTCGCCATTAAAAGCATTCTAGAAACTGTGGCAAGTGATCCACATGCACTTGTCCTGAGGAATTTTGTGCGGGTGATGTAAACCGAGACGGATTTGTCCCACACTCAGCGATGTCACCCGCCCGAATATTACTGTAGCATACTTTATAATACTTACATAGTCTGTAAGTCTTATTCTACTAACAAATGGATTAATGTTGTCCGACTATGAAAAAGAAAAATAAAATAAAAAAAATAAATTCAAAATTTTAGGAACATCGATGACGTAATCCGACGCGCGAACAACACAGAGTACGGTCTCGCGAGCGGCGTGTTCACGCGCGACGTCTCGCGAGCGCTGCAGTTTGCGGAGCGGGTTGAGGCGGGCACCGTATTCGTCAACACGTACAACAAGACTGATGTTGCCGCGCCCTTCGGCGGCTTCAAGCAATCCGGCTTTGGAAAGGATTTAGGTTGGTGTTTAGATTTTAAAGTCGCATTACGATAGATAAAATACGGTCTCGTAAACGCACTTAGACATTACCAAGAAAAAGCTGGTCTGTGATGAGACACATTCATCATATATCATTAAAATATAATAATAACAATATGTTAGTTTGAAAATTACAAAATTTGTGCAACATGAAGCTAATTTAATGTCATCATCATTATCATCACAACCCATCGCAGTCCGGGTCTTTTTTGACTGAGATATGAGAAAGTTAGGTCATAGTCCACCATACTGGTCAAGTGCGGTAAACTTCACATATGCGTTTTGACAACTTTATGAAGAACTCTCAGGCGCCTTGTTTAATTCAATTTACCTATTTACTGAAATTTCGTAGAAAATTCTAAAGTTCAAGGTAACTCGTGTAGTCTATTTTTTGTTTGATAAGTATAATACTTATGTGCAGTGTGTATCATTTCTTTATTTAAAATATCAATATGTAGGTACTTATATAACTTTGATTGATTTGATATTATAATTATTTTACATTTTTGTTTCAGGTCATGAAGCACTCAACGAATACCTTAAAACAAAATGTATAACTATAGAGTATTAAGTTTACTGTTAAATAAAGTATGCTTAGATTTAATTATGTACCTATAGGATTAAATCTACTTAAATACCTATTATGTATAACGCTTGATAAGTTAATAATAAATCCAATTATTAAGCATGTCGCTACTTATTGTAATTAGTATATAGGTAGGTATTTAGTTGTAATAATGATTCGTAATTATGAAGATAATTAATTATATAGTAGAGGTACATACCACATACATATTTCGTATTGAATTTTATAAAGTAATGAAAAACGCTATTTTGTTTTATTTTGTCCTTACCTTTTCATATTCTATTAAGGACAGAACGTACTGCCTTGGATGGCCTAACCCTAGGCCTTAGAGTTTAGGTAGTTACTCAAAATTTATTAAACGTTTATAAATGCGCTTCATTTTGTGTAGATAGGGCGAAAATACCCAGACACCCTCCCTCTAAAAAATATTTCTAGATACGCCTAAAATCTGACCAGAGAAATAACCTTTGTTTATTTAATACAATAATATAATTACATATTCAGATCTAACGAATGATTAATAGATATCGATAAAATGCCTATATTTATTATTACAACTCATTTAAAACTTCATTACAATCGATGAAACGCGTAAGTTTCTGTGTCTGTGGTACTGTCTGCTGGCTGGCTATCATCTATGCTAAATGCTGTTAGTGTCATGTCACATGGATGGATAGATGGAATGTTTAATGAATGTCAATGTCACTAAACTGTCAAAACCAGATGTTTTAGTTTAGTTGTAGACTGAAACGTATAATATAATATTCATTAAAAAACTAACAATTATAAAGGCTAAAAATGAGCAAGGCGAAGGTACCTTTGCGCGATATTTCGCCGATTATGCAGGCGCTTCGAGAGTTCCTATTGGGAGTGTGTATTTTTGTGTTTTGATTGTCATTATGTAACCTCTAAACGATCCTGCTATATTGTTTTTATTATTATATTTTAGAGGAAGTATACTAACGCTCTACGTTTTGAACCACTCATAGCGGCCAGGACTCAGCCACCGCCACAAATTCCAGATGGGCCCACCCATAAGTAAGTCCAAAATAAAAATATTAAAGAACAAACATTCTAATGTCAAAATATGCGTAATAACGAAAATTCGATTTTTTCTACGTTTAGAAATATTAACAAAATAATTTAATAAGAATAGATGATCTTTGTGGTCAATTTAAATTACTTAATTAGGTATGTGTTGCTTTTTTGTTTTGTAATAAAAGTCTAATGAAGAAAATTGGTAACAAAGCCTTTTCTTATATTAGGTATCTTTATTTTAGTATATTTCTCATATAAATTAATTGCCTTTTATCGCCTAGGCATGCACACAATTACTACTACACACGTGATGCCCGTCGTGAGGTGGCCCCACCGTTGGACCTTACACAGAAATTACTAACTGAAGGATCAGATAAGGAGTAAGTCTCGAAATTAATATAGGTATCAATAGTATTATTTGGCCATTACTGTATAGTATAATATTAGTAATCTCTCAAATATGTTATCTGTCATATACTTACATGGACGTCCATAGGTTTTTATAACTACTTAACATCAGGTGGCCTGCATGCTTATTTAAGAACTATAGAACGAACTATAGAACGTTTTTGTCTGTGATAATAATCTTAGCAGCATCAAAATAAACTGGGATATGATGATATACGGACAAGCACGGATGGATACAAGGACTTTTCCCATTATTTGGGGTTGGTGCAATATGTTTTCTTCTTCCATTGATCTCTATAAACTGGGATGCTTACAAGAAAATAAAAGTTGATTTATTTTGAATATTGATCCCTCACATAAACTTTGGCCGACTATGAGGACTGGAGCACTACACAATATATCCCATTGAGGACTACGTAAATAGGACGTACAGGATTTTATTTCCTGAAGAAAAATTGATTTCTTATACAGAAAGTCCTCAATAAATGTATTCTTCTACAATCAAAATAAAGATTAGATTAGAAAGAAATAGCTATTTCAGTAATAAAACTGTCTTATGTACAAACATGTTATTATTTTCAGTTTACAAGCATTTTATTGTCGACATTTAAAAACCGCATGTAATTTGAAATCGCTTCTGTATTAATATTGTTTAATATTTGTTTTAGCACACCCAAAGGAGTCAAAAATGTTATACCTACACCAGGGCAACTCTACCCATGGGACAAACATTATGAATAACAAAATCATAAGGCAATATCATAATAGTGAAGTGTACATTAATTGTTTAATTTAATATAGATTCTGTTCAAAATGTGCTTTTTTGTGTTTCTGCAACCTTGAGAACTTGAACTTTGGAAAAGATTGGTATGTATAGAATTTGAACTGATGAACAAATTATGATAAAACTTCACTGTTTTAACTTGAGGTAACTGAAAGCCAATAAAAAAGAATATTAAATAATATTATTATGATTAAAATCTTTCTACAAAAATTCTTTAGGTAGATAAATATGTATAGTTTTGACTAGAACTTATCTCAAATAGGCATGAATAATATGGAAGTAAGGATTTTACACGCTAAAGCTAGTAATAAATAAAACTTTTGTTTTTTCAATTTTATATTTTAATCAAACAATGTAGAAGTTGCACTCTTAAATAAGTAAAAACAAGTTAACAAGTCAACTTTAATTAATGAGCATACATCAAACGCGAACAACATTAAATATCAAGATTCACACAATTCATTTTAAACTATTCTAAGAAATTTGATTTCTAGTTTTCCTAAAATCAAACAAAACTAATATGGTTCGGTTCGGACAATTCCTTGGAAAACTCACCATAGAGAAGTTGGTAAAACACACAGCAATTGAATCAGACCAGATAATGCATAGGATTAGAATATCGTGCAATTAAAAACAGATTACAGTAGATTTAATACCTAGTATTATCGACTCTACATCTCTCATACATAAAAATGACAATTAACAAGAGATTCTTTAATAAATGTATTCAAAGACAAATTGTTTTAACAATATATGATAAATCTAAACATTTGTTTATCTAAGTTGTTAATTTTAATATAACACTAGTAATTTAATAGTTTCTATTCATTTATGTTTACATTTATAATTTATACAGAAATTATATGTAAAGCTATTATCTGATGTGACAAAAGATTCTTAAAATGCATATAATAATATGGGCAATAATATGAATATGAATGAATTCTCTTCGCAATAGTTCCATTAAACGAAAAGTAAATGATAATGTATTTTAGGCATATAATTTAAGAAAGCTTATAATAGGTTATAAATATTAAACCAGGACCAACCAGAACAGGCCTAAATCCAGCCACTTCTCTACATTATACTATTACAATAATAATTATGTCTAGTACAGTAATAATAAATCGTCGCCTTAGTTCTTATTTGTTCAATCTACAATGCCTTCAACCCCTTTTATGTCCCACTGATGGGCACGGGTCTCTCCCCTGAGGAAGGCCTGGAGCACATTCCACCACGTTGCTCCAATGCGGATTGGTGGAGATCAATCTACAATATTAGCCGAAAATGACTTTTTGATACAGAAAGATACGCGCTTTATTTTCACATCGATAAGTAAAACATTTAAAATATATTTTACTACTTAAAAAAAGACGAAAAACATGTTTTTAATTTTATCTGTACCGTGGCATCGTAACCATGCATTTTCGAAACAAAAAACCTCCGGTAAAATTTTATTCATGGTAGATTGAACAAATAAGCACTAAGGTGACGAAATGACAAAATTTGTAGGTAACTGGTATATTAGTCTTACCCTAAATAAATATTTATTATGTCTCCTTGGTCTCTGTTAGGTGGAGAATACACATACCCGCAAGTTCCTTTACAAAATTTTAACTATTAAACTTAGTGGATCCTCAAGTTTAATCACTGGAATCCGACGAGTCCTGTGGCCGGAGGTGCATATTTGAGAAGTGTCCAAACGAGAAGGGTTTATCTCTCATCGGTCTTCTAGACCGATATCTAAACCTGAAAATTTACATCAGAACTTTAAACAGTTTTTATATAAGAAATAACACCATGGATTGTTTATAACTTTTATACGCTTATAATAAACAATAAAATAATGTAAACTTTAAACTTTCAATGAATATATATTTTAATGAATGATGATCATTTGGCGTAATCAATAACTGACCAGGATATTGAAGGAAACATTATTTAAAAACAAAACAATATTGTAATATACATATCTAAGTATTAACATACTCTAAACTCTCACCATGGCCGATAACCGAGAATGCCATTTAATATTAGTATAAAAATAAATTAATACCTGTGTCATTTTTCCACTCCATCCACTTGCTTTCTGAACTGCATGGCATCACCGTACGCTTTCTTGACGGCTTTCCTATCAGTGGGCTTCCTCGATTCGACGAGTTTCGCCTGGTCCACACTCTTGTCTGTTCCCAACACCTCCAACTTGTTCGGCGGCAGCCATTGCCACGTACGTTTTACGTCGAAGAATAACACTAAATACAATACTGGCTCGTGTGAATGGTTCTTTTTGAGGTTCAACACGTCTTGCGGTGGCACTGGGAGTGGAACGCCGTTGTATATGAATCCTTTTGGCATTTTCGGGTCGATGATTAAAGCCGGATACCATGGATAGCCTCTGTTGAAGATAAAATTAATAAAAAAAAGCCTTTATCTCTACTACTACATAACTACATTACAGCATAGAATTAAGACAACGGAAAAAGTGCAAACTTAAAACAATTTTTTACCTTAACCAGAAGAGCGCCTAAAGGCAATGTACCGTATTATTTTACGTTCATCGACTGTATATAAATACCTTATGATGAGAAAACTAAAAATTAAAACATATAACTTAAAACAACCGAAATGTTCTTAAACTGAACCGAACTAAACCAAACTTACACACACGTTACTACACACTACTATAAGTTGTAACAAAAACTAATTTAGTAGGTAAGTACATTTAGAAAATATTTATAATTTATTTATGCACTTACCTGCACTTGGCCCACACTAGTTGCAACGGTTCTAGCTGTATATCGGAATGTGCTGCTTTCACTGGCGTCTTAGACGTCGAAGACCGCGTCCCTCGGCCCTGTTTCAGAATAGTTAAATCACAGTACGATTGAAAAGAAATTGTTGGCTCGTATTTGCTGAAAAACTACTGGACTGTAGCCCTATCACGAACATTTTACAAATCCGGCA
>DWQK01003146.1:0-11964 GCA_018231225.1 Noctuana stator | reverse complement strand
GTTGGATGTAGATGTACATGGGCGGCAACGACCACTTAACACCAGGTGGCCAGTATGGTCGTCGGCTACTTCATATAAAAAAAAAGATAACACCAGACACATGGGCATGAGTCACACAGGGCCTCAATGTGGTCATTATTTCGACACTGATGTGAACATGCTAATTACAATGTTCTAATGAGTTGGCAGTAACGGACTAACCAATAAAGACTCTCTTTGTAATAGCCTAGCACTTTGAAAGCTTTCTACTGAAATGTTTAGATAACGGAACTCGCTAAAGCGTTTGATAAAGATTAAAGGAGCTTAAGTCGGGTTTGTGTAATGTCAGTTACATATGATTAATTGGCTCCGAGAAGCTAAGTTACTTTGAGGACAGTGATAAGAGATAGTAATATAATATTTGTTCTGTTTAATTTTGAAAAATGATCAAGTTTTAAAACTTTAAAAGACGTTACAGGTCCTATTGTTAGTGACTGACAAATTTACTTTAAAACCATTGGAAGATTTCCTAGCTTTCAATGAAAGCCTTATTAGTAATGAGTTACCTTATAATCATTAGCCTTATCATCTACTCGTACTTAAATGGCTTCTATGGTTTTTTTTAAATATTTAAAATCAACAATATTCTTAAAACTGGATGAAGCTTATTTCTTCTGTTAGATATTTATTAAATGTGACTCTTACTATCCGTATTGTATCGTACTATCTGTCTAAATTCATCAAAATATACATTTAAAAAAACGAACGATTAAAATTGAAGTCAAAATAAACATTGACTTAAACTCTTGAAGATTGATTGTCTTTAGCACCATCGAGAGGTCACCGGTGACTGTTGACCTGGCTGTTCCTATCTGCGTGGCTTTTTGCGTAGGCGTGCTGATTTTCTCACATTTATCTAGTGATAATTGGTACTCGATGTAGGAAGATACGCTTTCCATTAAAGTCTAGTATACAGGAACTTTCCAACAGATAAATGAGTATGCAAAACTGGTTTAATGTTGGCATTCGCACTTTTTTGTAGTACCTTTCAAGTCTGTAATTATGTTCTCTACTGGTTTTATATTTTCTTTCTATTTTATACACAATGTACTCGTAGATACTTTAAAGTGTTCAATAAAGAGTATGGTTATTAATATTTCCAGTGTCGTTCACAATGCCGCTCACAAGAACGAAAACCTGGGACATGCCCCATTGCTGACAGCCCTCGCTGGATGGCTGCGTGCGTAGAGGCCTGTAATCAGGACTCCCAGTGTGATGGCACGCAGCGGTGCTGCAAGCTCGGCTGCAGTTACACTTGCAGTGAGCCAGTGGATCTCTTAACATTGCCAGGTGGGAGATATTATTATCTACCCGCTCAGGGATTAGAGTGCTTCAATTGTGCATTGATTTACAGAAGTGGTCGTATAACCTCAAAAATTTAATTTTACATATTAAATAGACATACCAACCTACAGGGTAAACAATTTATAAGTTGTTAAATTAAACGGAATATCGTATTTTAAATGTTAGTCTCGTTTTCCGATATTTCAAGGTCTCCCAGCTTTACCATCAATGGAAGAAGCTAAGGAGAAACGGCGATCGGTCGTCATCCGATGGTCCGATGGCGTTGGAGATTTAGCACGAGCAGTTCCTGGTCGTGTTCTGTACCTCTTAGAGGAGCAGCACCATCTAGGACCTAAATACGAAGAAGCAAGACTCGGTGACTGGAACCTTTTATTGAGGACCAACAAGTAAGATAATTAACGTTATCACACAGTTTTACACAGTTTAATGTGATACAATCGCACCCTACTGAGTTATTACCTAGTAAGGCTAAAACTAATTCGGTTATCCAGGTACTACAGTATTTTATGCCAACAATAAGTGCACAATTCATTATTTTTCATGCGATCAAAACCAGTAACAACAAGGATATAAATAATGGTCATAAATACATAAAAGAACAGACCAGTTCCGGCACAGACACTTGAGTCGGTAATCGAACCCGGAACCTAAAGCATTCGAAGTAGCCGCAGACACCAAATTTGATTTCTGATCCGAGATACTATCAGTTTTTCGTATACTCGTAAGTCCTAACGTGACTTTTTATTAGCTGAATTGGTTTTGTGAATAAACACTTGTCGAACCGACACTTTTTCGACTGTGAATCAAAGGTACCAAATATTCCAAAATCGAACTAAGGCATCGAGTCCTGTTACCAAAAATACTTCCATTAAGATTTTATTTCAAAGTCAAGTAAAAGTATTACTTTATTTTTACTTGTTCATATTTTTCATTTTGCATGCAATATACGAGTAGTAATCAAAATAAAACGGTTTTCGGTCATTATATAAATGTACTAAACCACTACATTTGACAACGAAATTGCCGAACGTAATTTGCAGATGGAAAAGCGAACCATTCGCTTTAATTGTCACGAATGGTTTGTTATTTCATCACTTTCTAACATCTCTTCCGTGTCATGCGTCCATTGTTCCAAGACATAATTTCATTACAATAACTATGCATAACGTTACACAACTGATTACCAAACTGATATAGCCGGCTTTTAATGACCTCTGTTTGTTATTCCGAACGCTGCGCTGGTTCCTGTCTGTTTTTTACCATCCTTATCTGGGATCCTAACACCGCTGCTTTTATAGACTTTGCCTAAACTGTCAATCAAATCCGAGAAAAGCCTTATCGAATCTTTCTTGCCTCTTTTTATGAATAGATCTTTAATGGCATATTCAATTGTATTATGTCCAAATATTATCTTAATGCAGTTTTTGTTTTGGGTTAGAATTTATCGGCGCCTTATCGTTAATAGAAATTGTTTTCCTCAACCGTACCAAACAGGAGTTTTAAAATAATAAGCGAAACTAATTTATTATTAAACTTCATTTTTATATTTGTTTAACTTAGGTGCTTACTGATATTTAGAAAAATTGCACGTTCTCCACTTTTGTTAGTTTTTATGAGTTTAATTATTATACCTAAAAGTATTTCTGTAGTCTATTGGAAATCAGGTTTTTGCTAATATATAATTTTAATTTTTTATTTATTTATAGCCAAAATAAATGTGACAAAATCAATTATTCCCTCTTAGAACAAAAGCTTCTCTTAAGAACTTGCTAAAACCTGGCCGTTGGTACCGTTTCCGAGTGGCCTCAGTCAGCGCGACTGGTACTCGAGGATTCTCTGCCCCCAGTCCACCGTTCACCCCAAGACGTGGACCTCGAGCTCCGCCAGCACCAAAGAAATTGAAAGTAAAACCGGTGCGATCTGAAAATGGTAAGGAACTTTATTCCTAAGTTTAAAATATAAAAGCAACCATTTTAGTTTCGACAAGAATATAAAAGTTTTGTGTGCTATATGTAAAGCAGGTATAGGCTACGGTTAGTTAGGCATGACAAAATGAATTAGATTAGTCTAGAATGTAAATGACTAATAACATTTGAAGGTAGGTATAAAGTAACCTTATATTCATTGTATTTCAGGCACTGTTACAGTCCGGCTTGAATGGAAGGAACCCAAATCGGATTTACCAGTGATGCGATACAAAGTGTTTTGGAGCAGACGCGTAAGAGGCTTAGGCGGAGAACTAGATTCTGTGCTCGTCAATCATCAAATTGTCCCTAAGGTATGTTCAGAAAATATGTCAGTTGGCCATACTTTACTTCTTAATCTTCGATCTCAGAAACGGATGTGTCCCAGCAATTCATGCACCAGATTGCACCAGTTCCTTTTTTTTTTTTAGGAAATTCTTGTTTTCTGTATTCCTTTTTTTATTCCATTCATATTCCATAAAGCTATAGATTTAAACAACATTTTCAGGAACAAAACTTCATCGATATAAAAGATCTGCAACCAAACTCGATGTATTTCTTACAAGTGCAAACCATAAGTCAGTTTGGAACGGGAAAATTGCGCAGTGATAAGGCAGCCGTTTTTTATAATACCACAAGTGTTGAGAAAGGTGACAGTAATAATTATACTAGTAAGTTATTTTTGAAGTTCTTGAACAAGAATTAAAAGTCCGTCGCCATCCTGCATTCATTCTTAACTTAATTTCTTTGGCATAATACGGAGAGGTATGTGTACCTACTATGACAGATATTTCAATTTATAATGGTACTTAAGTTGACAATGTTGACATACCTAACATTCCTTTAGTGTTGCCAGAATAGGAACAAAAATTATCACCACAGAATGTGGGAAACAATTCTTAATTTTCATCATCATTTCACTTGATTCCAGAACCACCGCAGGCGCTTCAACGAGAGTCTACCGAAAAAAAATTGAAAGGATTAAAGCTAAACAAAATTATGTGGCTTAATCATAAATTAAGGGCAAAGATATCGTGGGAGTCAAGCGCTAGTCCCGATAATAGGGATAGAAGGTAAAATATTTACATAATTCATCGTCATAATTATATCTAACCTAACGCATTGGTATATCCACAATATTGTCCCACTGCTTGGCACAAATTATAAAAATGCCTATACATCAGAAAGGTGTAGGCCATAAATTGCAATAATTATAGAATTTTTTCTTACAGATATTACGTACACTGGAGAACAATAAAATGTCAACATCCATCGAATAGCAAGGATTTATCAGCAATTACTCAGGTAAAATTATGAAAATATTTTTTAAGTAGGTACCTAATTACTTAACGATATCGTAACGGTTCGATCGTACCTATAATTATCAAGTACCTAATTGCAGTACGTACGTACAATAATGTACGTTATTTAATATTTTATTGATAGTTTAGTAAGAAGTTCATGTTTCTTTATCAATAGAGATCAACCAGAAATTGCATTTTAAATCAATGTGCCTATTCCAAAGTAAGAAACATAAAAAAAATATTTATGAAAACAGTGTTGCCATGATAATCAATATTTAACATATTGCCGAATTCTTTCTGTTACAGCAAAATACCTTTGAAATCTACGAGCTTGATTACAATTGCAACTATCTAGTAAACGTGAATAAGTCTGGAAATTCTAAGACGCCAGATTCCGAACTAATATTTACTGTACCTGGATGTGAATATTTTAAGCGAAAAGTTAATGTTACTGCTATAACTTGTGAAACCTGATAGTGTAACACAATATTATAGGTAATATGTATGATAAATATATTATGATGAAATGCCTGTAGGTACCTATCGAAATAACCGCAAGGCCATAAGATATAATAAAAGAGTTTGTAAAAGTATTATTAACGAACGTACCTATATTACCTTATAATAGAAATACCTAGTACCTGTTACTAAATAAACGTGTGTTATATTATTATTAGCTTACTTCTAACGTTACCAAATCCTTCATAAATCTTATCACTACATTTTGTCGTTGGGTTAATACAGTTAAGGTACCTATAGTTTAATATTTTAAAATAAAAGTAAAAAAGGGGAATCTTTTAGCAAGATAAAAATTATACAGCCTCATTTAGTTAAGTTTCCGTAAGTTATTTATTTTATAATGAAATGTTTGTAATAAAAACTTAGCACGTATATTTTTGTTTTTTTTTATTACTTTTTTTTGAGAATAAATTCGTTAAACTCAAACTCATTTTTCTGTACCAAATAAGATAAGATATAACAATATTACGTAAAAAATAAATATTAACAACTACAACATACCGTACTTCTATCTATAGCAAATATTATTGTAATGTACGTTTAAATAAAAGCTATTCAATGAAATTATTAGGCTCTTTGTCATCACTAAAAACGACACTTATTATTTCAGTAAATTAATGTGCGTGCATACAACAAACACACATATTAAGTTGTTACATGTAGGTGGTAGGTATTACTAAGTTAGTGTATATAATGTCCCTACTTATGTATGCAGATAGGTGTCTACGTAACAAAATCGCCGTAGAGCCGCAAAAATGAACATAATATAGTAGGTACCGCCTTCAGATAGCATAAGGTGCGAAGGTTTTAGAATCAACAGAATGAAGTCGGCTATATCTGAATTGACTGATAAGGACTTTTTAAATGCGCAGGCGTGCTGAAGGACATTATAAAGCTAAAATTTCTACTTTTCTTTACCTTTATCCAATGACGTTATAGAATAAGTAATTAATCTTCAGTATTAATGATAGCTAAAACACATTAAAATTATTTATATTTCAAAACGTACCCAAACGATAATCAAATAAGAAAGTTTTGCTATTAAATATGTCTGCCAAAACGTAATACAGTAGAAGAAGAAAAACATGATTGAAATGCCTTTATGTCACTTTAGTATCGTAAATAACAATTTAAACTCGTAATAAAATAAATTAAAACAATATTTTTTAATTCCTACTAATTCACTAAATAGCTCTGACGCTGGCAACATTACCTACTTGTCAGTTGTACCGCGGCTCGTAGTTAACTTCACTGCGAACATTTACTACCCCGTAGTAAATGTCAAAAGTAAATAAAAAATAACGAAAATGAATTAATTATTTTATTAGAATATCTTTTTATTCAAATATTGTGAAGTCTGCACATGAATTTATTGTATCTTTATTTTTTTACCTTTCATATCGGTACTATACAGTGTCGTTTACAAACATAAAGAATGAGCGAATGATCGCGAGTTTTCACACCTCCTATAATGCACAATTTACTAAGTAGTGACGATTTTTGGTGATTTTCTCGTGGTTAGTGTACAAGATAACGTACTTGATATCATTTAGTGTTCATATACTATTAAAGTGTCGTTGAAATTAAGCAAAGTTGTGCCGGG
Source organism: Noctuana stator (assembly GCA_018231225.1). Classification (NCBI taxonomy): domain Eukaryota; kingdom Metazoa; phylum Arthropoda; class Insecta; order Lepidoptera; family Hesperiidae; genus Noctuana; species Noctuana stator. The sequence continues at coordinate 5,230 of DWQK01003146.1, read as the reverse complement.
GCGTAACCATCCTAATCTCGGGGAAGGCTGTGGAAAATGATAATTTTTAGCTTTTTCTGAAACGTAGTGCCGTTTGTTTGTTTTAAAAATGGCTGAGGACGAAGTGCTGTTTGACGATGTGTACGAACTATGCGAGATAATTGGCAAGTAAGTACAGAAAACATTATAAAATCTATTAAACACTCAACAGTTTTTCGTGGAAATACAAACCATCCCCTCCCTATTCTCTAAGAAATAAAATAAAATCACAAGTTCACAATTATTTTTTTGCTGTTCCATATTCCTCAAGATTTTCTTAATGGCCTGTTGTATTAGTAGCAGAAATATTCTTCTTAACAGCAAACAAAAATGTGCAATTTGGTATACCTACTTATAGTTGAGCTGGGCCTAGCAAGATTTTCCTGAGCCTAGCTAGCATTTCTTGATACTGCTAATTATTTCATGAGCAGCCTAGCAGTAGGCTGAACAATTAGCCCACAAAAATAAAATTTTATACACAGACTGGCATTTCTTATATTCTTATAAACAATGTTATTAAAATCTAAAAGTAATATTATGAATGTTACATCTGTATATATGTATGTACATGTATTTAATAAATATTTTACTGTCTAGGTCATATAACAATTAGTCTACTGATATAACACTTTGAACTGAAATGTATTCTTACAATGGAAAGACTTACATTGCATAAGCTGTAGAGATCATTATATACCTACTGAAGTTATTCTTCGTCAAATTAATAAAGAGTTTAATAATAATTTTTTACCTATTGAAGAATAGTTAATTAATAACAGTATAAGTAATGCTTTCATCAAGTGCCCTTATAATTATAAATCCACACTGAAGGTAAATTAAGCGTAATGAAAATAAATATGTACATGTTAGTTTATTGGCAAAAGTTTATTTGAAAGTCAATATGCCTATGGATTCAACAATAGAGGTGTGTTTCGAATACAAATTCTAAGTCACCAACAATCAAACAAGCTTTGAAAACACTAATGTTCCTATAATAAAAATTATTAGACTTGTAGAGACATTCTTTTTGAATTTTGCATAATATGTGTGTGTAGCTCTATCTACACACACTAATGCATGAAATACCGGTATGTATGCATCATAATAGTAAGCCGAGGTTAGCTTTCCTGTAGGTACTTTATTTTCAAATTTTGGAAAAGAACATTTTGGTAGCTAAGTAACAGTCGATAATATAATGTTAATGTTGCCAGATTCTAGATTAGTGATATCTAGTGAACTGTATCTGTTTACTGTTGACTCAAAATAATATGGAATTATTACAAAAAATGTAAAAATATACTGAAGAATAAGATATCACACAAACGCTGGGAACCATGTGAACCTACCTATAACTTGTTTAATTTGACCCTACTGTACTATTCATTTCTTCTTTCTTTTAGGGGTCCATTCAGCCTGGTCCGCCGCTGCGTACACCGGCAAACTGGACAGCAGTTTGCAGTTAAGATTGTCGATGTGGCTCGCTTCACCGCCAGTCCTGGGCTTAGTACAGCAGGTAAGATATTTTATGTATTGATTGCATTACTGCAATACAAATGCACCTCGCAAAGCACTCGTGCTGAATATAAAAGGCTTCATCTTAATCCTTTAGTTGGGACCTAAAACACTAGCTATCATTACCTACTTGAATAGCTAAGATAATTCTTTGATTAAGGTTAGCGCCAGCCCTATAAAATCCCATGACTTCTTAAGAAATTCAGTCTTTGGACACAAAATCGGCTATCAAATCTAGATTGTTTTCGTCAAAGCTGCCAATCTTACTGACTGTTTTTTTTGTCTGCAGTGATACAACTGTTCGGCATATAAATTTCTTACTACTAACCCCATTGCTATAAGAAGGTCACTTGCTACTTTTCTGCAAGTATAAAAATGTTTGTTTGAATAATATTGTTAGAATACACCGAACAAGGGAGGTGGAGGCGGGAGAATGGGTGTAATTATCTGTAGGTACTCTTAACCTTCATCTCTTATGCCTTTTACAAACGCTCTTGCACTGTTTTAGTCTGTTTCATATAAAGGCGAGTAAGAGAGTCGGTGCAATTACCGACACTACTCATTCAGCTCAGTCCTCAACAAGTTGTACTACCGTGACCTCCTTTCTGAGATGGCCGTAGGTGAATTACGCTCTTAGGCGTAGCCACTTGCAGATGAACGGATTTTGGTATTTTGCATTTATTTCAAAGCGACAGTTTCAACAGGTTTACTTTGTGTCGTTTTGGTTTGTGCAGTGGATTCCGAGCAGGTATAGATTAATTGATATGTTTATCTACATTTCAATGTTATTCATTCCGTCGAAGATAAGAAGGTAAAAGTATGAGGTGTAATACATTTTCCGAAAACTTTCTTTAATGGAGACCAGACGTAAAAGTAGTGAATAGAAAATTAAAAGTTCAAATCGATAATTAAATACCGAGTGTCATTTCTAATATATTATTGTAACCAATTGACATGGCAATGCCCCATATAATTTACTTCTGGCGGTCACTAAGCCACGGTTCGAAGGCAATTTTGCAATATTTTACCACTCGAGGACTACGAGCGATGCCGTAATTGTCGTGTAATTTTCCCGTTTCTATATACGCACTTAACATAGAGCCTTGAAGCACCCTCTGTTTAAAAATAACAAATTGGAAGCAAGTATAGTTCCAGCCATTATTAATAATTTGCTACAGTTTAACTCTATATTAACTTTACTTATAGACACGTTTTAATTACCTGTTGCAAACATCTTTTGAATAACAGCGTTTCAAGCGTTTAATTGCTTCGGAGCCTTTTGTTTTTGAGCTATAAAAAGTTTCAAGTAGCAGCCGAGGCGGTGAAAGCTCTGTTTAAGACGCTTTTCTTCATGGAAAATCAATAACAGTGAAATTTTAAACTGGTCTAAAACTTACTGTCATACAACTTGGAGTTGAGACACAATGGTAATTATATAATGTGATACAGATTTGGAGTTGGTTAGCTTGAATTGACGGTAGGTTCTTAATAGAACCCTCAATTCGTAGAGAAAGATCTGGTAACGAATGTGTGACGACCCCGTCTGATTTTTACTCCTATAATTGAGTGTGTAATTAAGGTTTTATAACTTATAATTGTTTGTTGTAAAGGCTGGATCAGCTGTCGGTCTATAAATTTACCGCAACTTGCATGTAACATCCTGCAGAATTTCGTTGTAAAACCTAATGTGATTACTTTGATATCCTGTACTCTAAACCGAAATGATACCCAGTCCGCGGTATGCATCAGTGCTCCTCCCGCAGAATTAGGTCACATGTCTACACCCCAACCTCCCCTATGAACGAGATATCATTGAGTTGATAATAATGTGTGATGCGTTTAAAAAGACTTTTTTTATTGCGAAAATTTTTTTTATTGATCTATGTGAAGGCTGTAATTTTTCTATTTTATGAAGCTTGAGCAAAGGTAAAGGTTGATATATTTATTCTATACATATAACAAGTAATAACAACTGTAGTATAGATCCTTGAACTAGCGTGGCTGATTAACAACGCACTGCCTTATGCGTAAGCATTAATGTTAGAAAGATAAATTTTTATCATGACATGTGGACTACATTTTAATGTGTCGGTCTAGCTATTCAAAATCGATATTTAGGTCATGAGATTTCAACTATTATTTTTTGTTATTTGTGTTATTGGAATTACGAAAAGTTGCAATTAATTCAACTAATTGCAGTTTAATGAAATTTTTGAATTTGAATAGTATTTTTATTTGCTGTAAAAGTGGGACCTGAAATTAGGAAGGCCGATGCTTCCTCGCGAATAACAAACAAAATGAACTCAATTTGCTGACGGAAAGTTCATTGTTTCATGTTAAATATTAAAAGGTAATATTATAATGTAATGAACGCGGCTGAAACATTTTTATGTTGTTGTTACGCTGAAAAGACGGGTGAACTAAATATTCAACAGGTAATCTTAAGAAACCGTGTAGCTTTCACGTTACTTTTCTTCACTTACAAAGTCTCTGTTCAAGGTGAAATAGCTGACAGTAAATTTTACATTTGAATTCTCTGTTTGTTGCTAGTAATTTAGCTATTCCAGACCTTCATTACGTTCTGTGGGCTGTTGAGTTATGCGACCGAGTAGAAAAGGCAATGTAGCACGCTTATTGCATTTTTAAGGAGCTATTCAACCGCAAGGCTCTGCGAGGTCTGAACATGACGAAATTATGAATATACCTGACGGGTACGAATCCCTAACATCCTTTGGAAGTTTCAAAGCAGCGATGAATGCAAAGATTTTATCAGCATTCCTTGTCCTCCTTTCAGTAATGTTAGCAGATAGTCCATTGTGTTCAGAGTTCTAACGTTTGTTGACCGCGATACGGCTTCGTGGTTATAATTGCTTATTATTTTCCACGCGCTTATATTTTTAATAAACATGCGGACCTAACTTTGGTTATTAAATGTTGAAAACTGGTTAAAAGTTTCCTTGTGCTCTCAAAGTTTGGGAACATTCATTTTGCAAGTTGAAATGTACAAAAATTTTCGTGTACTACTGAAGAGTATATTGCTTTGAATGTAACTTAATTTTTTCTGTGTTCACGAATCCGGTCTGCAAACAAAGATACGTGATTTGTTTTCGTTCAGACATTTGTGTCTTCTGTATTCATGCCGTTGTTCTGAAGTTCTTGGAATGTTTAATGTCTTCCTTGAAAGTACTATGACGTAATCATAATATCTTTTTTAGTTCTCTTGTCATAATCTATACATATAAAATCCTTTGTCCTGAATGAAGGATCAAAGCACAGCCTATCGCTAATCGTAAAGAGAAGAAAATTTTATTGGTCCAATTAATTATGAAACCTACGCGTACGAAGCTAGTTATCTATATATATAAATGAATGTTTGTCTGTATGTCATCGATGAATTCGAAAGCTACTTAATCTGAAAATTAGTATGACCATGTATATTTACACAGAGGCAACGAATATGACATGTTCATAGATATAACTCGCCACCAGGTCAGGTTGTTGGCGTAGAAAAGCGCGCCGGGTACATATAATTTTTCTACTTGTATGAACTCTATATCTACTACTATACGGTTTTACGTTCTTGATAATGTCATAGATTTACCTTAGGCTAAGATAACGTCATTAAATCATCATAGTGTCGTTACCATTTAAAACCTAATCTAAGTGACTTGAAGCAGAAGTTTTGATCACGTTATTAGAA